>VDFB02366240.1:0-25533 GCA_007258455.2 Sequoia sempervirens | reverse complement strand
TCGAACAAACCCCTAGGGGTTCAAGGGAACCACTAGGGGTTCGCTCAAACCAGGGTTCATTCGAACCCCCCTTCTATAAGGGGTTTTGATGGATTTTTTGGCAGGAAAGTATTAAGAGGGTTCAGCCGAACCTAGGTTCTACCGAACCCCTAATTGGTTCGGTTAAACCAATAGGTTCGTACGAACCCCTAAAATCAAGTTTTTTGCCATGCATTCTTTTTTTGTGAGTTTTCCTTCCTCACTTCAATTGTAAACCACTATTGTGGCTTCATCCTGAATGCTCTTGACAATAATATTTTCTCTTGTGAAATTTGAATTATGTAACTTCTTGATTCTAGAATTTGAATTGATAAAAAGACCTCATATTTATAGGTAATTTTCTAATTTCCTGACAATTAAACATCAAAGGCTAACAATTGCAACTTAAATTTGAATCATAAAAATACCACCAAAAAAATATTACAAATTGGGGTCCTAAGTCTAAGGAGGACCCATTCGCCCAAGGGTGAATGGTTCCTAGGCCCTAAACCTAGTACACACATTTTCCAAGATGTGTAATTTGATGTTTGCAATTGTTTTATGTAGGTTCCCCTTTTAGAAAATGAAATTAATTAGGCTTTTAAATGCATATTTGGGCCAATTAGATGCTTAATTAAGTCCAATTAATTAAGGTGAGGCAAAAAAAGTGATAAAATGTAAAGGAGTACATTTTTTATCACTACATTTATCCCCCACTTTAGTGAAAGTATGAACTTGCACTCAAACTCACACTAAAGTAGACAAATAAGTCAAGAGAGGTCTAAGTGCACAAATGTTAGTGAGATAGGATGACAAAGATCAAGGAGGTGGACAAGCCCCTAGGATCAAGATACCATGGCAAACCAACATAAGTACAAAGGAATGCACATATTTGTATGATATACTTCAACAAGACAAGATACACAAACATACAATGCCAAAATTGATGCAAAAAGAAAAGGAAAAAAAGGGTGGATCAAGCCTTGACTGTTTGTCCAATAGGTATGATCAAGCCTTAGATGTTTTTCCAAAAAAAATTTGACTAGAGGAAACATGTTGTCCACTATATGCAAATAAAATATACTCATGAGGGCTAGTGAAATCTGTTGTCCATTAGGTGAGCCCCAAGAAAGGGTGGTTGATGGGAAAGTCATGATTGGTCTACAGGCTCCCATACGTCAACCATACCAAAAGTTATACCTCCTGATAAATTTGATAAGGTTCCACACAAAAAAGGTTCCACAAGGCTAGCAAGCTGCATTATGCTAGACACTCATGAAAAATAAAAATGCTCCACTAGCGAGCAAGTTGTGTTATGCTTGGTGGCTATGTCAATATTTTAAATATAATATTATAGGATATTCAAAGGGGTTTTTCTTAGTTCATGAAAGATCTCACCTTAGGGAACAATGTGCTTAATGTCACCAAGAGAGGACTAGTCGAGGATAAAAGATTCACAACTTAGGGAATGTGAGCCATAACATTACTACTAAGATGAATGTCATATTCCAATAAAGGTCACACTATTAAGCATCAAAGACACATCATGTGAAGTAAGAAGACGACACTTTGAAGCAAAAAATGAGCGGGGATGCTTATGCCCCCACTTAAAGAAATTGCTAAACACCATGCTATGAGAAATTACATTAAAGTAGAACATAATAAATGCCAATACATGAGAGCTTTATTTGGAAAGACCTATGTAAAACATATGTTTCCAAAATAGAGTTGTGTCATGAAAGGAGGATGCAACCCATATGCAATCCTAAGATAACACATAAGAGATCCATGGATTTGGAGTCAACATATGTCTTTGCTGCAATGATATAATTGATCTCAAAATCGTCATCATTCCCCAAATGACTCATAGAACAACAAGCACAAAGGAAGAATGACACATAGAGAGCGAAAACAAAGGAAAGCTTTTGGGTCAAAATGGAAGAGACCTAAATGTCTCAATGCCTTGCATCATCCAGAAAAGGGAAAAATAAGAAAAGAGAAAAGATAAATGGGTACAACATATAAAATATTGTAGATACAAATAGAAGAAAGTCATGAAAATTTTGCTTCCTTTGTATCCTTGCACCAACAAAGTGACAAGGGTCATCCAAAGTAGGCTCACAAACATATAAAGGCACACCAAGTAGCACTATATAGGGGATCACATTACACACATGCAATCACAAAGAACATGAAAAGAAAATTAAAAAAGAATAGTATGGCACATGCAGGTCAACCTATAGCATGTCATCTACATCCAAATCTTGTTCATCATATGTGAAAGGTAGAAAACTAGCCAAAGGTACAGAAAAAAGTGTCAAACTTTGACAAGGCTTACCTAACTCCTTTTCCCCACTAAGTATAGGACAAGGATGAACCAAGATGGGTAATGAGAATGTGCTCCTTGCAATATAGAAATGATTTATAATAAATGTAAAACGCATGCAATAGTGAGTATGTTATGATTATACAACTATCACATGGAAAGGATCAAAGCAATCAATTTCTAAGGGATTATACTATCATATTCATGAAAAAATGGTTCAAATTTGCTAATAGTTCATTAATACTATGTCCAAGAGTTCTATGATATTGATAATGAGACATGTTTGTACTTTTTCCTTTTTGTTTTTCCTTGATAGGTGGCAATGTTATAAGTCCTTGATTAAGAAGTGTGTGTAAAGCTTTTTCATTCTCATACACAGGACAAGGAAATTGTAACTTCTTGAGTTTATAAGGCCTTTGTCTTTTGCTTGATTGGGCAACTTGTTCATGTGGAAGTGGAGGTGGAGGTTCTAAGGTGACCCTATCATCCTTGTGAGGGAATAATTGGTCTTTTAAAATGATCTTATGAAAGAGAGCACCTTTAGGAGATGTGCAAGGGGGGAAGATCTTGATATCATAACCCTTTGGTATCCTCAGACGGTATTTTCTCTAACAATTTGTGGATTTCATGCTCATGTCTTATGTCACATCCTTGTTTGTTTAAGATCTTAAAGCCTTGACCATAACTCTATTCTAAGTTAATGGATGTATCAGTAACTCGATGAGCATAATATAAAAGAGTATCATTATTGTCCTTGTTAACAAGTTCATTAATGATTGATGGTTGAGGCTTGCTTTGTGCTTCAATTTTAGGATGTAAAAGGTTGAACATATCAAGTGATGATATTATAGGTGGTGTTTGCATGGATGGATAAAAGGATGCATTGTTCTCAAGGTTGCATAGGGAGTTTGTATGAATTATTGCATGTTATATTCATCTTGACCTAAGATATCCACCTCATGGGGACATTCATTAGGAGGTGAAGATTCATAACTAGGCTCAATTGCATTAGTTTCATCACCAAACACATAACTTGAGACATCTACCAAAGATCTCAAGGACATCCATAGTTTACCAAAACACATATCCATGATGCAAGAATGAAATTTAATGCAAAGTTTCAGATTTTTCTAATTTTTGAATGCAAAAGACTGAAAATGATATGTTTTTAATGCAAATAATTTTGATTAAATCAAATAATGCACTTAATTTGACCAAGTGAACTTAATGCGATAAAGTATGTATAATTTTCTAATTTTTGAAACTAAAACATAGAGTTAACGATAAAAGAAAGTAAAGCAAACAAAGACAAATTGATGCCCAGAATTTTTAAAGACACTTGTACAAGGATTGATTCTCCCTAGGGTGAATTAGTCATAGGTCAGGGATCTGAAAAAATTGATTTTTTCTTGCTTAATGTTTGAATTCCTTGTTTCAGGTTGCAAATTGTGGTTTTAGTGATAGAATTTTCCAAATTTAAGTGGCTTAATGCAAATGAATTAAGTGATAAATTATGAACAAAGTGACACTTTTTGAAATATAATTTTGACCAAATTTGCTAATGTAAATGACTAAAAGTATACTAATGTGAAAGTACTATGGAAAATCAATGTAATATGCATAAATTTTTTTATAGATTTTTTAGATTTTAAACAATGCAAGATGCAAATCTAAAACCCTAAATTAAATGCAAACTAATGCAATTTTGACAACCCTATATGAAATGAAAACTAATGTAAATCCTAGATCTAGGGTATGAATGAACTCCAATTTCAGAATTTTAGATGTATAATGTCAGGTTCACCAAAATGAAACAAAGGAAAATTAAGTTTTATCAAAATGGGGTGATTGGATATATAATGCACCTATCTTTCTTGTTTTATTAGGAAAAACATATCCCCAAAAGTAGGATTGAATTTCAACCCTTAGGTGAGTCAACCCTATTGGAGATCTTGGATATTTTTTCTTATGATAAGATGAGGTAGATATGACTGAAATGCACTTTGGGGAGAAAAGCTAAAAATACTAAATGAACTCCATTATGCAATGTGAAACTTGAATCATCAATTTAAAGCATAACAAAATTAGAAACAAAAAACTTCTAACAGATATGAGAAGGGTAAGTTGATGTGTACCAGTCACTAAAAGTTGTTGTTGAGTGTCCTCTTGGGACACATTCGCCCTAGGGTGAATGGGTTTTGCTGTAGGGATCCAAAATCTGATTTCACAGTCCGTTGTTCCTAGATCTACATTCCTAATTTATTTGGATCTCACTATTGGAAAGTCAGAAATAGATTTTGTAGATGAGTTTCTATAACTTGACAACTTTGATGACAACTTTGACAAATTTGCAAAATTGCACTTTTGATCAATCTTCAATCCTTCTTCACCTACAAATCTGCACTTACAAAGAGAGGGGAAAATTGTTTTTTTTTGGTGAATAGGGGTTTTCCTTGGTCAAACCCCATTTTGCTAATTAAACATTGAAATGAAGTAATGATAAAAATGAGGAATGATGAATGACCACTAGCTTGTTGCAACTCACCAAACCCTTTAATAACTTCCCTTGGAGGACTCAAGTATAATACATCTCTCCAAGTATTGGACCTTGCATGAAATGGCTTGATTAGATGATCTATTTGACACTTGATTTGATGCTTCAAAACTTGAAACCTACATCACAATGTTATCTCCAAAAACATGCATAGATGCAAATAATTTTTTCATGATGCTTGAGATATTGAATGTTGATGTAGAAGATTGATAAATCTACTCTTGAATGCTCTTGACAATAATATTTGCTCTTGTGAAATTAGAATTATGTAACTTCTTGATTCTAGGATTTGAATTGATTAAAAAGACCTTGTATTTATAGGTAATTTTTGAATTTCCTAACAATTAAACATCAAAGGCCGACAACTACAACTTGATTTTGAATCATAAAAATATCACCAAAAATATATTTTAAAATGGGGTTGTAAGCCTAAGGAGGACCCATTCACCCAAGGGAAAATGGGTCCTAGGCCCTAAAGCTAGGACACACATTTTCCAAGATTTGTAATTTGATGTTTTAAATTGTTTAATGTAGGTTCCCCTTTTAGAAAAAAAAATAATTAGGATTTTAAATGCATACTTGGGCCAATTAGAGGCTTAATTAAGTCCAATTAATTAAGGGGAGGCAAACAAAGTGAGAAAATGTAAAGGAGTATATTTTTCATCACTACAAGTACCACTATTGATGTAATTACGTACCATGTAATATTAGTATCTTTAGTGTGTAAGGTGGAACCCACACTTTCATATGTATTCATTAGATTCTTTATAATAGATTTTTCAATATTAGTATATGATGTTCTTAGGCCAAGTATCTTCATTATGGGTGTAAACTTGAGATTTATCATCATTTCAACAAAAAATCGACATCTTGTTTGATTTAAGCTTTTTTAAAATAATTTCTATATTTTATTCACGAGTGATCCCACAAAGTTGGTTTACAATTTCTAGGATTCCAATTGAAGCGGGTTTGATCGAACCACCTTAGATCAAACCCCCTTGGATAGAACTTGACTATTTTTAAACCATCCCTATAACAGAGTCTCCTTTACACCTATCAAAATGTTGATAAAAACCCACTTTTGTTTTACCTTTTGGGGGATCAAATGAATTCATTTAAATTTTATTTTTTTAAGTATGTATTCCTTATTATAAGCTTCCCAAAAAGTATAATTTTAAATAAATTTAATTTTATTATTATATTTATATTTTATTTCTTGTGAATGTAGGTTTTTCACCAAAAATCAAGCTCTTTGTTCTACACATGTGGAAAAATAGCAGACTATCAAAAAAAAATTGAAAAATAGAGTGCACTAGATATTCAAGTCCTTCATCCAACAAAAATAAAATTGAATTTCGATACATACAAAAAAAATTATGCGTTACACAATCTGCCTATGTCTGAATTATAATTGGTTTGACTTTGAAACTTGATTAGGGAAAAAAATTTCAATAAAACACTATGAAATCAATTGGAAGTACTAGATATCGTAGTTACAAATCTAAATTTTAAAGAATTAGAATTTTATCCTTCATGGAAAAAAAGTATGCATTATACGGTGAGTGTCACTCCTTAAAAATGTTGTTTACTGAAAAAAACTAGTTTTCAAAGGAGATGGAAAAAGATGTGCAATCTAATTCCAAAAATTTTGAAAAAAATATATTTAGAATCTAAAGACAAAATTTAACAAATCACTAGTTTGCATCATGTTCAAATTCCTCACGGTTTAGCCGCTATAGGTGCCCAAAAGTGAAGATAAATAGTTAGAAAAAATTATTTCAGTGTCTAGTTTGGCCAAAAATTGTAAACCAGAATTGTGGGATCACCCTCACATTTCTTGGATAAGTACATTTGAGAATCTTATCAAAATTTGGTTTTAAAATCAGCGGTAGCCTATCATGGCATTAAGATGGCTAGGGGTAAGGGGATTTCCAAAATTTGGGTTGAAGGGGACAGATTGAATATTATTAACTGCCTTAGGAATAATTCCCCTTCTTCTTGGTCAGCTAAAAGATTTATTGTGGATGCCCTTTCCATGTCAAATTATTTTGATGAGGTTTATATTTCCCATGCCTTTCGTGAGGAAAATGGGGTGGTAGATCTATTGGCGAATCTTGGGGTGGCATCTGCTAGATCATGGGAGGTTAATCATAACCTGTTGATGGAGTTAATTTCCTTGCTAAATAATGATAGCTCCTAATTCTTTGGAAGAGACCTCGTCTATTCAGGTGTTCTCATGGGTTGGCATGGTAATTATGCTCTTTTCATGATGATATGACACTTGGCATTAGTGGCACTCATTGGAATTTGTGGGAATATGATTTGTATATGCAGGAGGCTCTTGGCCATTATTTTCCTTTGTACCTTGAAAGGCAGGCCCACACGCTTTCTAGGTGCAATTTTAACCTTGGCCTTGTTTATTTGCATTCATTTTATGTGCCCGAGTCTTGCTCATGTGAACTTGTCGCCATTGAAGATGGGTGGAGATAGGTGTAGAACTAAGCCTCTTTCGTGTGATGAGATCAAAGAAAATGTTGATGTCTGGGAAATTTTACAGAAAGGTAGGGTTACCTCGTATATGGAGAAATTACATGGTTTTAAGTCAAATGTCTCTCGAGAGTTTGTCGATGCTTGGAATGGAAGGGTGTTGAGTTTCTTTGGTAGGGACATCACTATAAATGAGGTGTTCACTGTGGAAGTTACGAGGATGTCGACCGAAGGAAGGAAATTTAATAGAGAGAAATCCATGTTTGGGGCTGCCATAATGAACTTTCTATAGGACAAGGAAAAGGAAAAAATGGTGAGACTCCAATTTGGGGGTTATGACCGCACCAAAATCAAGCCTATTTGGGGTGAGGTGGCCATGGCATTGATGCATTATTTTACCTTGGATGGGAGATCTACGGCTCTGTATGGGCACCATTTCATGATGCTCAATCACTTCCATCATGGTAAGCTAATTTATTTCCCTTTTTATCTTCTACTTTCTTTGGAAGATGGGATTGTGAACTTTAGAAGGAATCCTAGGAATCCCTTCTTACATGAGGGTTTGATGTTGGTTATTGTGGAACACATAAAAGTTAATTTGGTTATTGAGACCCTTATTCCTATTATGTCTGATAAGTCAAAGAAGAGGGAGAAGTTGAGTGAGAAATGCTATATTGAGAAGGTGGATGACAACACTAGGATGGAAATTGAGGAGGAGTCCTCTGCTTGGTCGGATGGTTACCACACAGACCTCGATTATACCCCTTCTATTGGTGGTAAGAAAAGCTCTTCCAAAAAGGCTAAGCCCTCCTCTTTGCGTGTGAAGCATAAAATTTAGGCTACTTGTGATGAGGAGGTTGTGGAGGATAAAGCTAGTAAAAGGAAGTTTTTGAAATAGGGCTAGTGTGTTCCCATGATCTAGTGGAAAATTTGCAAGAGGGAATTGGGGTTAATAAAGCCTAAGAGGTGGCAGATTTGGTGAAGGTGAATATTCAGGATTGTGGTGGTGGTGGGGGGGGGGGGCAGTTGTGGGGAAGGTGAATAGTGTTGTGGATTTGGAGGACTCTCCTACTATGTCAACGTCTAAAGACAAAGGTAAGGATAAGGTTGCTTCTCTTGAGGGTTTTCTGGAAGATGACCCACCCATGAGCTCCAATCAAGGGATGGGCTTGTATTGGGGTGCAATAGATTTTATGCAGGTGTTTGGGTTGGTCAAGGAAGGGGACAATATCTCTTTCAATCTGCTTATGTGGTTGGTTCAGGAGGTTCAGGACCTCCATGGCAAATATGACATGATTGCTTGCTATAATATATCTACCCTCATAAGCACAAAGAAGAAGGACTCTATCTTCAACATGGTAAAATAATTGAATTCCAACCTTGGTCTTATGGTGGAGGATGTTGCTAATCTAAAAAAAGATCATGGTCCTAGGCTTTCCATGGTGGAGAGGAATTCCCTGTAGTTGCACAGAGACCTCAATGCAATGATTAATCTCAGCAAGGAGAAGCTTGAGTCCTCTACTAAAGGTTTGGTGTTCTTGAATGAAAAAGTTAGGGAATGGACAAGGAGATCTCTATTTAATGAGCTGATCAACCGGGATGAGGGTGGGGATGTTGAGAAGAGTATGCAGGTTGCTAACTTGGGCATAAGGCCAAGTGTCCGCACTTGGAGCAAAACCAAAAAGAACAAGGTGGTGTTGAGGCAAGATGTTGAAGAGATCATGGAAATTCCCAACAAAGTGATATTGAAGGATCTAGAAGCAGTTAGAATGTTAAAGGAACTCCTTTAGACACTGCTCTTTCTATTCTCTTTAGTATGGTTTTTTGTGTCTTTGGTTGTTGTTTGTTGATGGTGTGTTGATTGTTGTTTAATTAGCCTAGTTTTTGTGGTAGTGGGGCAGCCTATCTGCTTTATCTTTGTTTCCTTTTCTTTTGTACAGGGCTTTAGGCCCCATCCAAAACATGTTTTACGTTAATAAAAAACAATTAGTTTTAAAATATTATCAATTTTAATTAAAAATTTAGGTTTCTATGAAAAATTCTAAGAGGTTTTCTCAATGGTAAACTTGCCTCAATATTTGGAATGTTTATTATGTTTTCAATATTTGGAATGATTATTGTGTTTTTAGTATTTGGAATGTTTATTTTGTTTTCAATATTTGGAGTGTTTATTATGTTTTCAATAGGTGAATGAGGAATTTTTTCAATATCATCTTGAGATGGGAAAGATATCGTACCTTCAGCTTTAGGATTCAATTTCCTCATTGCATGAATATTTTGTATTCATTTCCTTTTTTCTCCAAATTCTTCTTTTCCATGCCTTGAGTGGATGCTTCATGTTCATCTTCAATTGGAAAAGATGATAAATATTCTTCTACAATGTTCAATTTATTACTTTCATGAAGTAACCTCATTCATTCCCTTTTCTTTGCATTTTCGGCTTCACGCTCCTCCCATATTTGAGTTTTTAGTACTTTCTTTAGTATTCAATGATGAATTCTATATCAATCATGAATAATATAAGGAGATTAGTTGATTTCAGGTACACTAAATCATCAAACCACTATCATACAAATATTGTTCAATACTTCTCAAACATGTGCTCTATACCACTCACTTGAGGACTCTAGGTTAGGATGGAGTGGACTCACATCCATTCACTTGTACGGTAAGCTATGATGAGGTAATGAGAGATTAAGGTAATAATTAATCAAGATGACTAGTAATTATGCAATTAAAACATTAATAAGAGTTTTCCAAGAGACTCTTCTAAATGTACAAGTAGATATGTGGAATTATTACGAAGGACATTGGACCAATCTTCCATTGTTGTTGAGGATCCCCATGGTATGGCTCGGTGTACTGCTCAACCTCCATGTATTTCTCTATACCTATGATAACATTCCATTTATATCCTATGATAATCATATCCTCTTTCCTTGTAAATTGGATTATAAATCCAATGCATGTATTTGATTACATGGTATACAATTAATTGGTGTGTTCTTCCCACTCTCATATATAGTATTATTTTGTGATATCCCATGGTTATGTATTGATGGTGTTGGAAGACCCTCATGTCTACATGCTTGGTGTTTTGTGTATTATGTGATTAGTTCATGTTTATGAAATGATATTATGGGAACACTCTCATGCACGTACATACATGGTATTCCTTGTATTGATGTAATTAATATGTGTATGCATTTTTTTATTTATTGTGTATCCCTCATGTATAGTCTTCTTAGAAAATCTATTTATAATATGTGTTTAGTATATGTATGTTCAACCAAATTAATTTTTTTGTTGTTGTCGAACTATCAATTAGTTGTACCTCCTATTTCAAAGGGATGTTCCTAAAGGCTTCACATGGCTGGGTAGATTTGAACCATTATTTTTTAACCACCATTGAAGGAAATATTTTAGTTTACAAGTGTGCACACCTACTTTATAATTTTAAAGTTTCATATTTAGGGTTCTTGCAGGCTTGTGAAGCTTAGATGCAATATTATAATTTGTAGGGGTGCAAACCTGTACACTAGAATTTTAAATTTTAATATGTGGTTTGTTGTGTACTCTTCCAATATTTAGGGGTGCAAACTTTCTCTATAATTTTGAAGTTCCATGGGCATTATTATACAAACTCTCCATGAGCATTATTATACAAATTCTTAGACATTGAAGGTAGGCTTGTAGTTTATAGAGGTGCAAACCTACTCTACAATTCTACAAATAGGGTTATTGTGGAATTGTAGAGATCATAGGTATTGCAACTTTTAGGAGTTCCATGGGCATTATTATACAAACTCTCCATGAGCATTATTATACAAATTCTTAGACATTGAAGGTAGGCTTGTAGTTTATAGAGGTGCAAACCTACTCTAGAATTCTACAAATAGGGTTATTGTGGAATTGTAGAGATCATAGGTATTGCAACTTTTAGATGTGAAAATCTACTCTAGAGATTAAAATTATATAGGCTAGGGTTGGAGACTTATGGAGATTAGAGGAAATCTTGATCATGAACTCTAAAGTTTCATAATTTGCAAACTTGTAAGAATTAAAGGTAGGTTTATATTTTGTAGGCTACAAAGTTGCTCACATATTTTTAATTTCCACAATTTGAAGGGTTGTAGGGATTGAAGGTCTACTTGCAATTTAGAAAATTATAGAATTACACATGGAACTCTTTGCAATTTAGAAAATTATAGAATTACACATGGAACTCCCTTTTTTTTTGTTAAAAACTATGTTTTTGAAAAGGAAAAAACAGGTTTTACAGGGACCTGAAACCACAAAGTTAAAACAAACAAAGAAAGAGCAATAAAAGTTCGATCAAACAGTCAGTTGTCCAAAAAAGGAAAAGACAGCACAAAGAGACAACAGGGTCTAGAAAAAAGGACCGCCAAAAAGCCAGAAACAACCACCGCAACACTACTCCAAGGTGTTCATCAACTCCTCGGCTTCCTTTTCAACTTCATTCATATCCTGTAACCCCTGCTTGAGGATTTGAACCGTGTGTGGAGAAGCAGGGGCCTTCCTCTTCGTATTAGCCCGGGTACGAGTCGAAATCCCTTCAGCAACAGATCTGCTACAACCTTTTTCCGCATCCAAGTCCACGACCAACGAGCCCTTTTGATTTTTTTCTAACTTTTCCACCATAGCATTGATGATAATGGCATTGTGCCTGGCAATTTTATAATTATTCGCCATAGTGGCCCTGATATTTTGGCCAATCTTGGACATATTGCACTCGAGCCTAGTCAATCTTTCCTCATGCGACTGCTGTCTTATCCCCGGTAAGGGGGTGTCCTGTCCCTCATTCTCATTACAGCTCCGACTAATCTTCTACTCCAGTTCCATGACTCTGTTGCTGAGATCTCTATTACGGCCATTCAAGTCACAAACTTCCTTCTGGGTCCACTTAAGAATAGTGAAAAGGCCATTCGTACTTTTTTCCGCCACACTCATTATGTCCTCAGGTCTGAGGTTATTCAGGGCAGAATTAATTTCACCCTAATCAGGGGAATCTTTAGGGGCATTCACAAATCTTCTAGACGCAGGGGCACTAGGGGCCGACTCTTTACTAACCATAGGTTTATCAGAAATAATTTCCATAGAATTCCCAGAGTATGAAACTAATTTCGTAACCGAGGTACCTTTAAAACCAGAGACCAAACCCGGGGTAGGGCAACCAGGAGTCGACTGGGGATTAAAACAAGATGGCGAAGCAAAACCCGGGATAGGGCAATCATGCGAAGGCTGCGGATTAGGATAAGAAGGCGGAGCATAACCTATAAGGGCATTCCGACAAGAAAGGGACTGGGGGGCAGTGGTTTTAGAGCCAACAAGGGCAAAAGCAGGAGGGGCCAGGGGATCGTTCTCCCTGCTACTTTCCATATCCTCATCATCCATTGTTAAAAACTATGTTACTTGATATTATCTTGACTAAACAAATGTAATGATGTAACATACATGATAATTAATGAAATTAGTGACAACATCAAAATTATTGTAAAGAGAAGGCATATGGACAATAGAAGGATTAAGAACATGAAAATTATTATTGTAAAGAGAAGACATAGAAGACATATGAACCATGGAAGGATTAGCAATTGGGATACAATAAAGTGAATTAGCACCACGATTCATTACACATGAACATGAACTAGAAGGGGACATGAACATATGAACCATATAATTAATGAAATTAGTGACAACATCAAAATTATTGTAAAGAGAAGGCATATGGACAATAGAAGGATTAAGAACATGAAAATTATTATCGTAAAGAGAAGACATAGAAGACATATGAACCATGGAAGGATTAGCAATTGGGATACAATAAAGTGAATTAGCACCACGATTCATTACACATGAACAGGAACTAGAAGGGGACATGAACATATGAACCATGGAAGGATTAGCAACCGAGGTACCTTTAAAACCAGAGACCAAACCCGGGGTAGGGCAACCAGGAGTCGACTGGGGATTAAAACAAGATGGCGAAGCAAAACCCGGGATAGGGCAATCATGCGAAGGCTGCGGATTAGGATAAGAAGGCGGAGCATAACCTATAAGGGCATTCCGACAAGAAAGGGACTGGGGGGCAGTGGTTTTAGAGCCAACAAGGGCAAAAGCAGGAGGGGCCAGGGGATCGTTCTCCCTGCTACTTTCCATATCCTCATCATCCATTGTTAAAAACTATGTTACTTGATATTATCTTGACTAAACA
The DNA here is from genome assembly GCA_007258455.2 of Sequoia sempervirens. Taxonomy (NCBI): domain Eukaryota; kingdom Viridiplantae; phylum Streptophyta; class Pinopsida; order Cupressales; family Cupressaceae; genus Sequoia; species Sequoia sempervirens. Next base: position 11,913 of record VDFB02366240.1, on the reverse strand, counting down.
AATGTAATGATGTAACATACATGATAATTAATGAAATTAGTGACAACATCAAAATTATTGTAAAGAGAAGGCATATGGACAATAGAAGGATTAAGAACATGAAAATTATTATTGTAAAGAGAAGACATAGAAGACATATGAACCATGGAAGGATTAGCAATTGGGATACAATAAAGTGAATTAGCACCACGATTCATTACACATGAACATGAACTAGAAGGGGACATGAACATATGAACCATATAATTAATGAAATTAGTGACAACATCAAAATTATTGTAAAGAGAAGGCATATGGACAATAGAAGGATTAAGAACATGAAAATTATTATCGTAAAGAGAAGACATAGAAGACATATGAACCATGGAAGGATTAGCAATTGGGATACAATAAAGTGAATTAGCACCACGATTCATTACACATGAACAGGAACTAGAAGGGGACATGAACATATGAACCATGGAAGGATTAGCAATTGGAATACAATAAAGTGAATTAGCACCACAATTCATTACACATGAACCGGAACTAGAAGGGGACATGAACAAAAGGGAAAAAGTCATTGCACATAAACTAGGACTAGAAGGGGACTAAAAGAGGACATGAACAAAAGGGAAAAAGCCCAACAAAAGGTAAAATGTCATAGTGAAATTGTAAGTAAAGTTAGTATCAACTAGAAAGGAATACTGTTGGAATACGTCATAATGATATTCCAAAATCCAGTTAGGAAGACTGTTAGCTTAAGATTTGTTATTTATGCATTTTGATTGTGTTTTGAATTTTTCCATCAACGTTTCATTTCGGATCACACTCAGTGATCCATCCTCACGATGATAGAGAGCATAACAAGATGAAAAAAATATTCTACATTTTAGCTGTTAAGCAAAGCATTGCGTGTTTTGTTTGCCTTTCCAAATTCTAATTTTTAGTTGGGTAATAGTCTAATTTTTGGTTGGGTAATAGAAAAAGAATATATTCTACATTTGTTTGGTTGGTTTGCTTTACGACAAGTAATTAATAATCCGTGATTGTGTTTAACAGCCGATCTTGCTGTTGGTGTTTTCCTTATACTGCTGAAACATCCACATAATTATATCCAGTAATGAACAAAAACATTTTGAGCAATTGAGATACTCTTTCATTGAAGCCTCGAGCGGATCTTACATATCTTATGAATAAAGAAAAACTAGTTCGCCTTCAACTTTAGTTTTAGAACTGCACACGATGATGTGCCAGCTCCGCATCACAATACCTAAGATTTAGCAGAGGCGAGACACTTTTATTTATGGCTGTACATACATACTACTAAGGATACTGTTACCGCGTTCCACTCTACCAAATGCCTGCCAACACAACCAACAAGGCCAAATGTTAGTTACCCAAGGCCAAGTGTGGAAAGGGGAAGAAAGGTTAAAAAAGAGCGTTACCGCGTCGTTGAATTTCACAGCGGCCTGGTTGAACGTTACAGCGGGAAGGAAGCTCTCTCGCTCTCTCCAATAATTGTTGGTGTTGTCCGCGCCCCTGACGTCCACTGGGGTTAAACTCTTCGAACTCCTGTTGCTCTTGGTCGAACACTCGCTGAATGGCGTCGCAACGGCATTGCTGAGGCATCTGACGAAGCTCTTCGCAGCACCTGCGGGAGGGTCTCTCCTGCTCGCCCCTCTGCCCTCTCATGAAATCTCTGCACTCAGAGAGCCTACTCGGGTCACAGGACTGTTGCCTCCCCTGGTTCTCCTCGCACTCTGCCATTGTGAAGGGAGCGCAGGAGATGAGCACCAACACGGCCATCACCACCCATTTTGTTGATTGCTGCTTCATTTTGGATAAATAGTGTTGCAAATGTGCAAGGGCCAGTAGATGATCTATATGTGGAGAAACAGGGGTATAAGTAGGGAGGGCATAGCTTTGTGTGCATCGGAGGCATGCAGGTGGGGCGATGGAAGGAGCAACACGTAAGTGAATCTTGCAGGGTGGCAAGTGGTAGATAAAAGGGTAGGCAGCTAAGCAGCATGCGGCGTCCAGACAGTGCACGTAGATGCTAAAAGCAGAGCTTTTACAAGCTTTTTTCTTTAAAAACTTTACTTTGTTGTAACATTTGGGTTTTAAGTGTGTTTTTGTTATTTAGCTTTTCCAGCAGATGATGAATTTTCTTTTTCTCATATTAAATCTGGAACAATTGTCTTTTCCTCCCTGTGCTTTACTGATGGCTACGTGCTAGCAGAATGTTCAATCATGCCCTGTTAATGTTAGGCATCTGTATGAGCATAGAAACACCTGTAATCTCTGCGTTGATGAACAAAGGCTAAGAAGAAATCATTCAACATCCATCTGTGAATGGACTCACTTGTATTTTCTTTCCCCTGTTGTCACTGGTAACCATAGCAATATAAATTTATGTGTACAGGTTGAAAGGACTTTACACAAATAAAGAATATTAGGCTAAGAAACGCTCTGATTCAATCTCTTGTTATCCTGTGTCAAATTTGATGTGAGAACACATTTTTTTCTATACATTTCTGCAAGCTTGGCATGGAAAAACAGTGCTCAATAACTCTGTATGTGCAATTATCTCCATGTGCAGCTTGCAAGATGTGAAAAGTTAAAGAAATATTTAATCAATTTGCATCAATGTCTGTCAATTTTGAAGTGAATATAAATAGCCGTGCTGATCCTTTATTACAGTTCCTTCTTTTCTCTTTTGACCCACTTCATTGTTTCCTTAGATTTTCAATGTTTTTCTCTCTAGACATTTAATTCAGGGGACAGTGCAAAATGGGGAGATGGAGCATTATTCTTATGATCTCATTGGGTGTGCTATTTTTAGCAGTAGGCTCTAATGGGGCTTGTTCATAGGGGAGCTGTTTGGTTCATGATTTTTGTGCCAAAGATGGCGAGCCTGTAGCTAGGCTTAAAAAGGTGGCCTTGCAGTTCTGTGGGTGACATGAATTATAGGTTTAGTGTTGAGATGATGTTTCTATCACGATAAGTTTGTTCACACTCAGATTATCAACATTAGATCTCAAGCTAATGCTATTATAGTATCTAAATTTGTAATTATGTATAGAAAGTATAGCCTGTTTGGAGGATGCATACAATCCACTTGACAAAATGCATGAGCAAATGCTAGTCGCATTGAATGTCATACATGGAGGGTACGTGTAGAATGGAATATATGAAGTGTTTGATTCTTCTTTTGAATTGGCTATTTAGGGTTTGGCATTTACATAGCAGTTTGGTAATGTGTAGGTTGGAATCTTTGTTCCATTTTATTTCAATGCAATGTCTAAAACATATTCTTATTCCACTCAACAAAATTGATGCAGCCACTCTTTGTGGGCAATTATCATACAAATACTTATCATACAAATACTTCTAATAAGCATAGAATATAGGATGGTCTCCTATTTGAAAACATGTTCAGAGTAAAAGCTCAATTTGTCTACTAATTCCAACAACAATATTAAGAAATTAAGTCCAACAACAATATTAAAAAATTAGAGTAGAATACCATCATCAATATATGATAACCTATCTCTAGATGGTCCTAAATTGGTAGAATTTTCATCTACAAGTTATAGAATAGAACCTCTTCAAAGAAAGTCTAAAATGAAATAGTTAAGAAAATTAAAAGAATTGGACTTTGAGAAAGCCTAAAACGAAATGGACTGTGCAAAAAATAGTTAAGAAAATGAAAAGATCTAAACCTTGAGAAAGCCTAAAACAAAATAGATCTTGCAAAAATAGTTAAGAAGTTAAAGCTATAGAATGACTCATATTGGACTAGAATACAATAGTAATAAGCAATTGAATGAGTATTTAAGAGTTTTGAGGTCACTCATGGTTGGATCCTATGTTCAAAGGGCATCCTTCAATACTCTATGTGTATATAACATGAATTATATAATCATACTTATGTAATTAAGTCCTTATACTCATTTCCTAGTTTTAATATACAAATGCATCCATTTTAATCAAAGTGATTAAAAACAATCTAAGTTTTTTGGTTGTTTTCCCATTTATGCTTTCAATCAATTTGTAGGGAAAAGGAGTTTGTCTAATGCTATTCCAACCTTAATACCTTAAACCAAGACATACATGATGACTATACCTTTTCTTTTTATTTTCAACTTAAGGAAACAATTTCAAATGTAAAAACAAAGTTGATAGATAAGGCCTAGGGGTTATTGCATTTCCATCATGCTATAAACCTTTAATTTCTTAATGACACTTAACTATTTACCATTTTAAAATGTTATTTTATTTCAAATAGTTATTTCTAAATACAATTTTATTAATTTTAACATGTATTCTACTCTATATTATATAGATATATAATTAATTTTCAAACATAATAATTCTTAATACTCAACGTGAAAAGTTGTGCATTTTTCCTCAATATAGCAAGAAATTATCTCTCTTAATTATATCCTCTTTGTTCTCAAAGAAATTATAAAAAAATGGTGTTGCATGGTTAAGTTCCTTGATAATAAGATCCTTCCTTTTTATGCCTAGTAGTTTGATTCTTGTGGTTATAAACTTATATATAAATATATATATGTGTGTGTGTGTGTGTGTGTGTGGGCGGGGGGCGGGGGTGTGTGGTTAAATTACAATCTCCTAAAAAATGACAATCATTTCATGCATTCTAAATATATATATGTACTTAAAGGGTATGATAAACACTTATTATAAAATATTTGTGTATATATATAATTTTGTGCTACTTTCACTTGAAATTAATAATCCCTCTATAGTTACAAGTAGACTGGATAGATATAAAGGATTTCTTTGACTAGGCAATCCCCTTTGACATGAAGAATCCTCCAACATAAGTCACTTGAGAAACTTCCCTAGTTTCATAGGCATATTAATTTGAAAAAATGAGTTACATGGTCAAGTACTCTACTTGGTTCAAAATTTATTTGTTGCATGTTTTGGGTAAGATAATGTACTTAATTTATCAAATATTTTTAAACATAAAAAATTGTACTTAACTAAGCCTAAGCCCATTGCAAACAAATCAAGCTAGGGATATGTTTTGAGCATACAAAAGAAATTAATTCATAACAAGAGGTAATATTTCTTCTATCTGATATTGAAACAAATGGCTTTTGGTAATATAGGCAAAATTATTGAGTTATTCATATGATTATTTAGAGCTTCTAGCCTTGCTAAATCTCAAATAAACATGAATAATATATTGTCAAAACAAAATCCCTTTTCCACTCTTTGGCAAGAACCTAGTTGTGCTACAATCCTTGTTTTATCAGGCATAATGTTGATCTTTTAAACCTAATGATTCATCTTCTAACCATTTATGGTGCTCACATAATGAATATTATATCTTTAATTATAATTTTAGGTGGCTACGAGGGACATTAAATTTAGAATGTTTGGGAAAATATATAAGAAATCGATAGTGGGTGTGTTCTAATAATTCCTAATTGTGATCCATATGTATTTAAAAATATAAAATGATGTTGAAGGTTAGGCTTATATTCACTCAAAAGAGAAAGATGCATATATCTATTCTTCATGCATTTATTCCTCAATCCTAGGTGTAGTAACAGAAAATGTATCCCTTTTTCCTTAGTTTGGGAATAATTAATATTAAAATGAACTTAATGTTGCCTTGATTTAGTGTTGTAATGTGTTTTATACATTCACATTAAGTTTAGGGCCCTTTTTAATAAAATGGACTTAAATGTACCTTATTGAGGGTGTTGTAAAGTGTACCATTACACTTTAACATTAATCTAGGGCTTTATTAATTAATTTAGGTTAATTTTCCTTAATTGGCCCCTTTAATTCAAATCCAAGCCTAATTAATTGCAAATTCTAAGGGATAAAACCTGACATTCATAAATTCCATTACACAACACTTAATTTTAGAAGGTGTGTGTCCTAGGTTAATGACCTAAGGCCCATTTGCCACATGGAAAATGGGTCCTCACTAGGTCCTAGGACCCTATTTTTACATGATCTTTCACATTGCTCGAAGTGTATCCTAGTTAAGTGAGCTATAACCCATTCGCCATATGGTGAATGGGTTCTCACTTAGAGCTAGGACCCCTCCTTGAAATATGTTTTTGATAGTATTTTAATAATTTCAAATCCAAGATTTGATGTCGGCTTGTGATATTTAAATTTCAGGATTTAATGATAAGATATGTATAAATACAAGGCTATTTAACTATGTTTTATCTAAGCAATCCTATCAAATTTTATGAGAAATTCCTAATAGAAATTTTATGAGATCAATGGCATTCAAGAGCATTTCTAAGGCATTCAAGGGTGGATTATTGTAGCAATCAAGATCCATTTCATCATGTCAAAGGCATAATGTATCATGCATGTTGTTGAGCTAATGTGTTGATGTAGCATTTAAGATCGATCAAGCATATTAAAGGTGTTGTTTTAATCAAGTTCATAATCAAGATCTACATTCATTGAGGCCACTTCATGCTAGTTTTCATATCTACAATCCAAGGTCTCAACTAAGGTGTGGTGAATTGTGGCATTGCTTTGTTCATTCATCATTCCTTTATGCATTGTTTCATTTCAAGGTTTAATTACCAAAATGGGTTTTGAACAAGGAAAACCCCTATTCCCTAACAAAACAACATGTTTCTCTCCTTCGATGTATGATTGCAGGTTTTAGGTTGAAGATCATTTGGAGAGAAAAATTGTGAATTTTGTCAAAGTTGTCAAGGAAGTTGTCAAATCATGAAAACTAAGCTATATGATTTATTTCTTGGCTTTTCGATAGCATGGGCGACTAGGATCTAGGAGTGTAGAAATTCAGGAACATAACCCAAAAATAGATTTTTTGGAGCCCTGGATAGGACCCATTCACCATAGGGGGAATGAGTTCTCAGTGAGGTCCAGAAAAGCACTTTTTACAATAGGTACACAACATTTGACCCTCTTAAAACTTTCCTTTTGATTGCTATATCAATTATGTTTAATTGTTGTTACTCATTTACACATCATAACCCTCACATTGAATGAAATATAGAAGAATAGGAGGTTCATCTTAATCATTCATTTTGATCAACATCCAACCCATTTTTCTCTTTGTCTCATTATGGTGAACTTGACCTTTGATAATTGCATTTTTTAATTTTAAAGTCCTTTTCATCCTAGACTTAGATCTTGCATTTATTTGCATCCATTTGCATTGAATTAGGTCTCTTTTAGAGTATTTAGTTTGCATTCAAATTTTCATCTCATTAATGGTTTTAGGATTGCATTGTTTGCATTCTTTAAATATGAAAAAAAAAAATAGTCATCTAGCATATCATTTACATCATATAAACTTGAATTTGAAAATTGAAACAAAATTTCATATCAAACTAAGTCTTTTATGTTATCATTTTATCACATTTTTCACTTGCATTTCACATTGCATTCTATAGAAAATCAAACTGAAACTTGCTGTATAAAACATAAATCTGAAAATCACTAGAAAAAACCTAAAAATCTATAAAAATCAGTTTCAAAAACCTAATCTAGGACCCATTCGCCATAGGGTGTATGAGTCTCTGATCAGATCCTGATCTACATTTTTGGGCATTAAAATCTTCCTTTCTCTGCTTTTGTTTGTTGCTATCAAATTTCTATTACAGTTTGTTGAGTTATTGTTTCATTAATTTGATCATATCTAGCTTAATTTGGTACATTTAGTGCATTGTCTGATTTCAAATTTGCATAAATACAAGATTTCATTTTCAAATTGTTGCATAGTGTAATCATAAAATTACCTTTTTTAGAATCTGAAAATTGCATTTACACATTGCATTCTAGGTCATTCCATTGCATTTTAAGTCTCTTTCCATTTTGGGTTTATACACTAAGTTTTTGAATCTTGTATGAGTTTTATAACTTGGTGTCCTATTAGCAATACTATTGTGATACACCTTTCATCGTGGATCTTGGGTTTTCTAACTCTCTTTCTAATAGTGTTGAAATCAACCCCTATGGATCATAGTATGCATACCTCATTTCCCATGACTTCCTTACCTATAACCAATGTGCATGATGTTGTTCATTTCTCGCAAGAAAACATAAAAAGACTAGATGAAGGCTTAGAAAAGTTACAAGACACTGTGCTTACTAAAAGCATGGAAATTAGTATGATTCCTAATTTACAAAATCTAAGCAAAATTGTTAAAACTAAAAACAAAACACAAATTTTCAGTAGCCTCAACTACTTCCTTCATGAGAACTTAAACAAACAAGAGAATAATAACATACATGCCTCGATCAACTTTATTGAAGCTAAACCTCGTAAGGGCTCAACCAAAATGCTCCTCGATATTGCTTTCTCACAAAAAGACATACTTAAACATGCACCTGATGGTCCTCTTTACATAGCTGGAAGAATCATTGACAAGCCTTCTATTGGGATATTAATTGATCTCGTCTCTATAGAGAATGTGATTACTGAAGCATTCATATTTGTGCAAGAACTCTATCAAATACATATGATAAATCAAAAGCATGGATTGAAACGCATAATGGTTTTGCTTGTTTTGTGATGGGCTCGATAAATTTCCCTTTAAAAGTTGGATTGAAAACATTAAATTTCTCATTCACCATCATCCCGTCATTGGACCAATTTTGTGTGAAGTTAGGCTATTCATGGCTTTGCTCCATGAATGTCATCCCATCAGTTGTTCATGTAAATTTTTTAAGTTTCCCTTTGGAAATGAAATCTTTACTATGCATCATAGTGGCTTTAATCCTATTGTACCTCCTAAAGTCAAACAAGTTTACAAAGCTAAAGAGAAAGTCATCTAACTGTTGTGCCCTCAGCACACACGCCCTATTCAAAATGGTCAACGTGCCTCCAAATTCTCATCTTAAGTTGACCGTGTTTCATCCCCTCCAATTTGGCTAAGTCCTGGTGCCTTGCGGAGTTTCCTTAGCAATTTGCTTCTGCCAGCGGGCTTGGGGCTTGGCGGGCCCACCCCATCGGGTTTCCCTTACCGGGTTTCCTCTAGGTGTTCACCGTTCCGAATGGCAAAAGGCTTCTGCCTTCCTAAACCCCTGGGCTCGAGTCCTTGTTTTCCGCCCGGTTTAAATTACGATGAAAATCGACTGCCTTTGGGCTCATCGGGCTCAGCTCTTCGGACTTCCGCCCCCAAAACTCCGTGTTGACTTCGTAATTTGCAATGGCAAACCAGCGATGACACCCCATTCTCTGGGGCCCAGGATATCTTTCACCGGTGGTTTCCGAATTGAACTTTGAAGCAGTCATAGGGATGCATCTTTTTGGACCCTAGGCCCTGGTCATCCTGCCACCATCCTAGTTTTAAATCCACCAACCCTCCTATCGTATGTACGGGCATTAAATGAGGGTACTAAATGCTAAATGGGGTATAAATATCTGGATCGACTTGTCATTTTCATCTGTCAGGTTTTCCAAAGGAGTTCAAAGCAGAGTTCGAGGAGTCCAGTACCTTCGTCGCCCGCCGCCCTCCCACCCGTGGTCATCCTTCGGCCATCCTTTGTGGATTTTGACATTTTTTCACCAGACTATTGAGGTAGGTTCGTCGCTCATCCTCCCGTGAGGTTTTTTACAATTTTGCGCTTAAAATGATGAACAAAATGGGCTAGAAATGCTTTGACTTGATAAAACATGACAACATCTAGAAAACCCATGTGTCCAAATTCTAAGAAACCTCCAAAAACATCCTCAAAGATAAATCTGGAACTTCCTCTCGTCGTCATCGTTCTTCATACAGGGCATTCGTGCCCTCCGGGCCTGTGCCAACACGTTGCCATCGAAAAACTTGGAAAATGAAACATTTTTATCGAACAGCAGAATCCTTTCTCAGGCCTCCGTCCCCAGACCTCCATCAGTAGATCACCGTCAAACTTATCAAACTTGACAAACTTGAAATTCGGCCTCTGCCTAAGCTTCCCGGGCCCACTCCACCGGACTCTGTCCTTAAGATGCCACATCATTCCTGTCATTCCAAACGATAATGAGAACTCATCCACCCGAGCCTCGGGACCTGTCTCGCTTTTTGTCGTTCAAGGTTGAACGCCCAAATGATCTATTACGTCAGGTCCCGGACCCCAGTCTGCGGATTTCTGTAGCGTCTTAGCCATTTCAAAAGCCATCTAACGGCAACCTTCCACCTCTCAGGTCTCGACCCTCCATTTTCCGCGAGGAACAACTAACATCAAACTTTATCATCTTTGCCCTCGCCGGATCCTGTCCACCAGGATTCCATCCCATGTCAGCCATCTCACAAGGTAAAAACAAGTCTGTCTTTTCGACCTTTGGGACCCGCCGTTCGAACTTCCAAAAGAAACTTATCTAAAAACCTAGTGGCCAAGCTCAATGCTGGGTCTGGTCTGTCGGGCCGCTCCCTCTAGATTTATGTGCCATGCCCGCTATTTTCAAACGGAAAATCACCGACAGCTTCCTTCCCCTTCAAGCTCGAATGCTTCAAAGTTTAAGGGTCACAGTAACTGCCTTTCAGCCTCCCAGACCTCGAACCCCGGAGTTCTGACCCCGGAACTCCATTTCTTTCTGGTCGTTCCAAACAGTGAAGCCCTAACAGCTTTCTAGTCTCATATATCTGGGAGCTCCAAAAGTGATCCAAATGATCTCAAATTTGAAAGTTGATCTTGACCCACGTGCTCAAATTTAGCCTTCTCCTGCATGAGCCTTTCAAACCATCAAAATTTGAAGTCGGGAGAAATCACACGGATTGCCCTACCTTGTTCGCCCTTCAAAACATCATTCCTGCCAGGGAAGTCCTGCCCTCCGAGCTTGAATTATACAAAATCCCTTTAGTAAATGACTAATGACATCTGGAAGTAAAATTTTCATTTCACGAATGATAAATTGTCTAATTGGATTTTTTCCATGGGATTTTTGACTAATGTTCATGCTTTCGTGATTAATTGTGCTCATTATGCCTTCGTTTGCAGGATATATGGAATTAGGTGCAAGACCCTTGGGGGCAGCTGCAGAAAAGAGAAAGGGAGAAAGGAAGACAAGACTCAAGTCGTGGAAAGAAGGAAAAAGACCAAATAAAGTACCACTTCGAGCCGCTACATTCAAAAATCATCACATACTGGAAGGAAATTATAGACACCAATATTGGCCATGTCGATATTGAAAAATTCAAGCAAAGGGTCAAAGTCCACCCGAAGACTGACAATGTAAGGCTAATAAAAAAAAGTGGGATTGCTAAAGCTGCGGACTTCCCTCCATCCCTCATAGCCCCCAAATTGGTCATGGCTTGTCGACAAACATATTAGCCACAGACATGAACAATTGTTGATAGAGATGGAAACATCCTTGCTAACATGTTGGGTGAGGCAATTACGAAGAACTTTCACATCGCTACCTTTGGGGATATGGAAATGCCCACCATAGCAGAGTGTAAAGCAACATGGGATGAGGACCTGGTGGGTTGCAAGAAGCTAATAAACCAATACTGGCTCAAAGAGAAAAGGGGTAGCACTGCAAAGGTTCCTCAAGAGCTCTTCTACAACGAATTTCACAAAGACTACCATGACTTGGTCACCATGTTGAGCAGGGTGATGGGCCTTCCCACTGCTGCATATTTTTAGAGTGGATGGTGTACTTCGTTGAGCAGATTCTCCATGGGGATGAAGATGTCACCACAAAAGTCTCATTCTACTAGGGAGGCATAATAATCGATTACTTCCACGAGCAGTTTATGAATGTAAAGAAGACCTCCAGGTTCCTCATGACCTCCTATTTTGTATACTCACTTGCTGAGAGGAGGAAATATAGTGGATTGTTTGTGGCACTTGATGAGGAACCGGGTCGAGTATTAAAGGTCTATGATAGATATCCCCAGCTCTAGTTCAGAAACTTCAAGAAGGAGTATTGCAAGGTGAATGACACCTTCATTGGACACA
>VDFB02366239.1:0-17281 GCA_007258455.2 Sequoia sempervirens | reverse complement strand
ATATAAAGAATATTAATGGTACATATTTCACCCTTTATTTACTAGTGATGAACTAACAACAATTAAAATAGATGAAAAAAGATAACATATATGATATACCTTAACATCTATGAGATTGCTATGTTTGATAAACCATTCATAACCTTCAAGTTCAACAATAACAATACAACAGAGAGAAGAGTTGTTTGGGAGCCTTCATAAAGGGGCCCGTATGCCTTCTCAAGTACAAGTAAATCATGAACATCATCAAAGTCATCTTGATCATCATGATCAGCTTTACCACTAAATGTGTCATGGATCAATGTATTTGTATCATCATCTTCAACTATGTTTTCTGGCACATGATCATCTTCTTCCATAAGATCATTAAATTCATATCTCGATGATTCACACCCATGTTCATCCGCCAGTAAAACCACATTCTTCTAGCCATGATAATCCATATCATCATTCCTAGGGCTACTCTACCCTAATAACGATGTACACAAATAAACCATGATCATGATCAAGTGATTATATATATATATAAAATGTTAAAACAATATGAATATTTACAAATTCAATCAATATAAACACATATAATGAACAACTTACTAATGGACGATAATCATGCCCCCCTTCAACGTGACCATGCTTCCTACAATGTTTTTCAGCTGTTGTGATTAAAATTCATCTTGTCTTTAAGCCCTTGCAATTATTGCAAGGACAATAAAATTTCCCATCACCCTTTCTTTTCAATCTAGCCCACAATCTATCAAGTGTCTCTTCATTTTGTTCTGGACTAATATTATCTGACATGATTTTTCTTTACCAAGCTTGACTATTTAGATCTTCAAAAAATATCAAACTCACACTCCAATAATTTTAATTCATAGACATGTAACATAATCTAATAATTCTGATATTTTACACTAAAATTTTTTGGCATGCAACCACCCCTGCAAAAGAGAAGATAGTCTAAAGTTAATGACCCAAAAAAACACTTTACAATGCTAATTCCAAAACTTATTAAATTCTGATTTTACTATGATTTCCAAACGTTAAGACTCCTAAAATCAGAATATTGAACTTGATCACAAAATTCCTACAACAATGGAGGTAGTGATCTAGTAAGAGCAAGTGACCCATTCCTAAGGAGCAACAAGTCAATAATCATTTCTAATGTCATCGATTTATCCTTTTAGTTAAAGATGCAATGTGTCACTTCATGATTGCTGTTCCCTAGGGCCCTCAACATCGAGAGCCCTAATAAAACAACAATGTACATTGGTAAGAGCATGATTAGGGTAATAAACCCAGCCTCCCGAGAAACACATACAAACAATAAACTATAGTGGATTATTGAGGTTGCAATACTAGAAAGATTGAGACATTGTAGGTAATAACAAAATCTTGCAATCCAAAGATCAGAGCCAATAACAAGCACACACTATGTAGCTTAGCAACATTTGTAAAATGCAATCTTACTTCAGAAGAAGAATGATACCAATTTTGAGATGTGACATCAAAAAAGGCTGAGCAGTGACAAGATAATAAAGCTCAAACCTTGCATAGTAAAGTGGAGATTTTAACAGTGAGTTTCCTTACCCCCTTGCTGACCTTAAGGGTTTTTCAAATGCTTTTGGTAGTGTTAGACAAGGACAAATGCAATCAGGGAATGACTGTCCAAATGAAGTAACAGTGGTAACATAGGTTCAATGTTTCTTCTTAGCCATTAATATTGTATAATGGAGGTAGTGGATTGCATGTTTGAGCAATGTTTTGAGACTCATCAAAGATGGGAGAATAGTGAATAATACCGTGGACTGTGAAGTAGTGTCAATAAGGTTGAAGGATCTTAAGAACTACAATACCATGAAACAATGAGTCCCTTGTAGTAAGTAGGTAGTCTATAGGGCATAGTTTGATTTTATAGAAGGATGCTCCTGAAAGGAATCTTCAAGTGATAGTGAGTGAGCTGTTTGAAATTGCAGCTGGGGGTGCAATACCCAGTCTTAAAGGAAGTTAGAAAAGCAGTAAATGTGCAAGAAAATCAAATCGTACACAACAAACAATTCACAATGCTATCTTCCATAATGCCTTGAGTTTGAAGACAAAAATCTCATTGTATCTTCATGATGAAAGTGGTGATCTTAATGGTCAATCATTGACAACCATGATTTTAAAACATGCTATTGTGCTTATGGAGGCAACATTTTAAGCAAGGCAGTGAGTGGTGGTTTGGAACAATGGCAGGTATGAAGGACTTACTTTATATGCATACTATGAAGTCTAGCTTAAGACATCGTTTTTAGAAGAGATTGAAGGTGGATTATGGAACTCAAGGGTTACCATGAAAAGGATTAAAGAAAAGACTGAGATCTATTTAAAAGCCATGGTCATGAAGATATTAAAAATGTCACATGCAAAACCCTAGTAGCTGGAGTAATGAATACAGTGCCAGAGAGGATAGTGTGTTGGGGCAGATTTAGGAGATCTCCACATTATCTAATTACAGGGAAATACATCGTTTATTTATTTTTTTAATTAAAAGAAATCATTCTAAACCCTATATAGGATACATTGATACTTCAAAAGCCTCTGAAGGAATTTGAGATTATGCAAATATATGTCAAGTAATATTCATAAGGTTTAGAAAATCTTGATCACTCTCTAGAATAGCCCATTAAACATGGGTTGTGCTTGAATGCACTACATAATTGATATAACACAACGACTCTGCATATCAACCTCTGATGATTGACACCTACATTATACAACCTGAATTAACTACATTATATGAGTGCCTCTATTTCTATCACAACATAGCCATATTAAACTTGGGTCACACATTAATGCATCCTGTATTTGTTATAGCACAACTGTGCCACATGACCAATAGAGTTATGGATCACATAATTACAGTCACAAGAATCTATTCCTCGGTTGTGATCTTATGGTGATTCCACACAACAAAATCTGGACATGAAATTCTCAAAACCCTTAACCTCTAAAAATGAAATCTAATGAGATGTTGCTTTAAAATATGATTTTCAAACCTCGAACTACAAATCTGACTTCACAACTGAATTCTGCAAAAGACAATGACTACCCTCAACCTGGTGATATCTTCTTGAATTTTTTCTGATTTTTTCCAAGAAAATCGTCCTTAGTTCTCCACAAACTGTCTCAAGTAGAGCAAAACACTGTCACAATAAATTAGGCGCGAACTCACTTTTCTTTATGTCAGCCACAATTTGATTTTTTAAAATTTTTCATGTTTGTCAAAAATTCGACGAAACTGATGGCTGACATTTTGACGAACCCTAGGTTTGTCAAAATTTTGACGAACATCGGGGATAAACTTTCAAAAAATTGGAAATTACACATCAAATTTTACAAGCACCCGACGAACATCGAATTTTACATATTTCGTCGGACAGTTTCGTTGTACTTTGCAGTCAAATGTATTAGTGAGAAGACAAAGTAGATGATCATGCCATTCCAGGCCATATCAACCTACCCTTAATCAATACAAGCATTAAGGTATTAGGCTAGGCATTCAAATTATCTGAATTATTTAGTGAATACTACCCAACCCCTAGTACATTTAATTAGGTTTTCATTGAATTATAAACTCCTGATAGGTTACCTTGGTTATCTCTTAGGGTTCCGACCCCTATCGAAAGCCACTCTTCCCAATAACATAACTCATTATCAATTACAAGGGATAACCATCATGCACATTAAACAAATCCATGAATGAACACATCTCAATCATGACACACATTATTTAACATTCAAAATACCACCAAGGTAACAAATAAACAATGCATGGTTAAATCCCAAATTAAAGCCTTGCAATTGAACATCAAAATACAAGCATAATAAGCTTTACAATACAAGTTTCCTTTCCTAGCCTCTGGAAGATTTAAAACTCACTAACATAGAAGTATACTCTTAAATCATTAACAAATAAATATAAACAAGTACATAAATATATATATTCATATCATACCAGTCGAACTAAACAATAAATACACAACTTATAAGTCCATCGTTATATCATTAACATTCAAATGGCTAATTATATATATTCAAGCATATATAACTATGTGAATTGTTTTCAAACCTGTGCATGCCATTTTCTTCATTGTTTAAAAAGGAGACAAGATTTCAATTGGTAAACATCGACTGTTGCATGCATCCTTTATGGCATTATTTCCTTGTTGGTTGGTTACTATTACTCTCCTAGATCGATACTCATTGTTTTAGATTGTTAGTTTATATATAAATTCCTTCAAATTCTATATATATTTTGCACATCCAAATTGCGCGATTGGAAGAATTCATGCGTTTGGTTTATACAAACAATGGAATGAAAAAAAACATGCAATCTACAATTCACAAAATAATCACTATGTTTACCGACTCAGATAAGGACCACATTAGTATATATAACCTTTGATTTAAAAAGAGCGTCGATTAAAGGGACAGTTTAAGGCATTAAATACACTAATGAAACTTCCAGCCATGAGGCGTCACTTAAAATTTTAGTGTGAATAGATAAACATGTATCTTAGAGACTAATAGTTACTAACCTTAACCGGACTCATCACCAAAGACTCTGAACAATAATCATGCAAATTGGAGGAGTAGTGAATTAAACATACAAGAACAAATCCTTTAAGAAAGTGAGAATAAATAAGGGTGACACCTTTTATAATGAAAGATTCCTACGAAACAAAGGTCTAAGATGTCTCAAAAAGTAAGGCCACGGCTTAGCGAGAGTAATTGCTTGGCAAAAACAATGCAATAGAAAAAGACAATACCATTCTAAGAATTCTCACTTAGCAGAAACGATGTAATGAACTCAGAATATTGATACAAAGTCTGAAGGAGGCCAATAAGCTAACTAAGATTTAATTTTGATCAGCATGATTTCATCAAGTATGAACTAGAAGGCAACAAATAGTCCAAATAATCTGAGGCTTAATAGAAAACTAAGGAAAATTTACGATCTAATAATTAGAGAATGACTAAAGAGATTAGCATTGGCAACACCAAACAGAACTTCGTAGGCAAAGAAATGAGGAAATTGTGAAAACACTAGCCGCGCGCAGAACTTGCATAGCCATAGAATAAGGAAACAACAAGAATACATGTCTTGCGACATTAGATTAGAGGATGGGTATCCCCATCCAAAAAAGATGGCTTCTATTTCATGTTGCCACAATTAAGTGCGTTTCAAGCCAACAAGACAAAGGGAATTCTTAACATAAGGATGATTCTAAATGTTCCAGATGCTGGCTTAAAGCAACTACATGCTGATTTTTAACTTAAGACAATTCTCTTCTAATTTCGGGGTTTTAAAGCATATTGACCATGAAGTGCAAATGATAAAATCCCACGGCAACCTAAAGCAACAAAAATGTTGAAGACTAACAAATTCAAAGTGATGCAAACATGATAACTAACTTTGAGATTCAGTTTTAGAAACATGGAAGATTATGAGTGTAGAATAGGGGGATTCGCTACTCACGAGTTCTCTTCATTCAGAGAGCCTCACATGGTGAACTTCCCTAGACTACCTCAATGGAACAACGTGAAAGTTTCAGAATCCAAAAGAGCAGGTCACAAAGATTTTCTAGACAAAATGATAAGCTCTCAGCCACAGGATGTCAGCGCAAAAAATGGACGTCAACGAGGTGCGCTGGCGTCTCGTACGAACTAGAGAACGAGTTTATCATAGAAAATTCCTAAATGACTACTTCTACTCCAATTTTTAAGAATCTACAAAATGCAATAAAGTAATAGAAAGTGATAGAAATGAAATAAAGTAAATAGTAAATGATAAAAATAAGGAGAAGAAAGGAAAGAAATACTTACAACCACGCGAGTGACAAAGCCTACACCAAACGAATGTCTCCAAGACCTGCAAGCATGATATCTGGAGAGAATGTTGGGGCTATGTAGGGGTTTGCCTCAGTCAAACCCCTGTTTTTTTGTTTCCACCTCCACGGACAACCAAGAAGATGAGAAAAAGAGTGTGATGAAAAAAGCGTGTGGTGAAAGCAAAACCCGCTCAGGGGTAGAACTTGCACCACCAAATAAGCACGTGATAAAAGCAAACCATGCTCAAGGAGGAGAACTTGTATCACAAAAGAGGTGATAAAAGAAAACCGTGCTCAAGGAGGAGAACCCGCATCACCAAGTAAATGTGCAAATAGTAGGGGATATGGAATCCCAAGATGCTCACAAGCATCAAATGAAGGAGATGAAATTGCAAGAGTTGAGCTAAGAGAGCTTGAGAGAGCTTGAAGTTGCTACAACAAGCTGTTATCAAGTTGTGCAAGCAAAAGCTAATGTGTAGAAGGCTAGAGAGAAACTAGAAGTGGAAGAAGTCCCCAAATGAAGTGAAAAGAGGACTTTTAAAGAGGGAGAAGAAGCCTCCTGGGCGGTTATAAAGAATCCTGAACCATTTCTATTGAAAAACTTAGCTGACAAGTGGAAAACATGCTCAGAAACGGTCGTCTGAGCGTTGACACATTGCAGGACACTAGTGCGGCACGTAGACGTCCACACGGCGTGCTAGTGATTGGACATGCCACACTACAAAACAACACGAACACTAGCGCGCCACACAGATGTCTGCTGGAGCATCCTGAGAAGGGGAAAGGATAGTGCAAGAGTTAAAATGAGCCTACTCAAGATGCTAAGGGAGTGGAAACTAAAGCAGATGCAAGAATGTAAGCGAAATTGCAAGGGGTGCAATTTTATGCTTATACAATGAGCAATCTTTCAAGAAAAAACATTTAATAATTGTAAAAAACAATTTTATTACAGCTAGGTTTTAATAGCTTTATTTTCTCTAATTTTTTTCCTCAATTATTTCAACACTAATCAACAACAATTTTATTTCTAATGTTTGTGCAGAAGATTCAACAAACGGATTCACTGCAAGAAGAATAGACACAATAACAACATTTAGAAGCTACTATTCAAGAAAATGCAAAACAAAGAAGAGAACCTGGATTATATTCTTGAATCCGACGTAGATTGAAGCAAGAACCAGAAAATCCACAATTCTTTATTTTCCCAAAAGCACAAATCCTTCAAATTCACTGTCTGCAAAACTTTTCAACCAAAACACAAAGAAGAAGCTTTTTTTTTCCCAAAACCATCGTGAAATTTTTCTTTCCCAGCAACTCCAAAAATAAATTGTCATGCACAACTTTTTGCATAACCAAAGCTTTTAATTCATTTTCAATTAACTCATAAACACATAACTTAACTAACTGTCTACATGCAAACAAGATTGATCAGACAATTCTAATTACCCAATTACACAAGATGACACTTTCTGACTCCAAGTCAAGATTCCAGATATTTATTCATAATCTGTTGAAAACAAACCCTTTAATAATATCTACTTTTCACTTATATTCAAGTTTGCACATTAAAATTAATAAATATCTATCACTCAAAATTAACAATCACATTTAAATAAATATCCTATTTGTTAATTTAATTAATCAAACCTTTTAAAATAACAATCAAATTTTAATTATTAAATTATCTAAACATAAATATTTTAATTTATCATTTCAACAAAATTAAACTAAATCAAATAACTTATTAATAAACCATTTAACTAATTAATGAATTTCCAATCAAGACGCAAACATGAACGACACAACAGACCCGAACGACAATAAACATTTGACAGGTGACAACACAGATAATCGTCCTATAAGGAAATGATGGCCAAAGAAGGACCTGCCATTATCTCGGAAACAACATATTTCCATTGGGTAATGGCACGCTCAAACCTGACAAAGCAGGTGGAGTCAATGCCCAATACCTACAAACTGCATCAAATGACACTGTCAAACATATTTGCATAAACCGACAATCACATCGTGAAAGAGAGTTGCAGTGTAGCAGGGTACTCATGAGTGAGTAATGCTAGACTGTCTCCTTCACCAAGACTAACATATAGTACTACATCATCATAAACACACTAATGCTTCGAAACAACATAAAACCATAACACACATAATGTTCATCATGAGAACGCCACACAAACATAATCAGATGATCAACAATGTATCCAATGTATCGTCATCAAAATAGAAAACCAACATAGTATCAGTGTCGTAACTGAAATAAAGTAGCATAGTAATAAAACAGCTAAAACAACTATCAACCGAACATAAACAAACTGAATCAAAGTGCAACAACTGGAGGGACACTACATGGTTAGTGAGGTCAAATTTTTGGTCAACTACATACTAAAGCCACTTAGGAGAGAGAAATGTGACAAACCCTCCATGACCAACATCATGATTGCTATAAAAAGTAGAGTTGGCTAGCCAAATGACACATCAAGTAGTAGAAGAAAAAACCAAAAATATGGACCTCCTATAAATAAAGAACATTTAAAGATAAACACTTACGATGAACATCTCTCAATGTATATTTCCTGAGGTCTGTAATGTCCCCTTCTCAATCCTAAGCTATTTGGTGGTTGTTAGCCTATTTTCGAAATCTCATAGGCTAAATAGAGTAGTTAAGTGAATTCCAAGATCCTTGGAGGATTCGTGTTAGCATGATTCAAAAGAGTATATAATTATTGCCAATGAGATTTTGTGGGTTTTTCTGGGCCTTGCTCAATAGTATTGTTGTTTTTAGCAACTTACTATTTTTAGTAAGTTTTAGCATGATTCAGTCTAAGCCAGTTTGGAGATTTCACTCACTTACTATTTTAAGAAATTTGATATTTTTAACTTAAGTGTTATTTTTAGCACTTGGTCCTAGTAGCAGTACAGTGTAGGGTTTCTAGTTTCAGTAGTGATGAGTTTAGATGCTTTTTTGGAGTAATATTTATTCACCATCACTTAATTATTCTAAAAGGTAGATTTATGACTTAAGTAAAGTTTATTTGTGACCCCCTTGTGCTTAATGCCTAGGAAATGGTCACATAAGTTATTTTTAAAAAATAACTTTCATTTCCTAAGGTGGACGCCTAGATGAGGGATTGAAAGAAAATAAAATTAATGTAAATATTCATCTTGGAGATGGGGCGTCCCTTTTGTGGAGGGAAAATGAGTTTGAATTTGAGGCCCTAATTTCATATAAGCTCACCTTGTGCTCTCATTTTGGATATGTTGAATGAAGATAACAAAGTGCTGTCAAATTGAGGATTGAATCCTTCAAGGGAATTGAAGATGAAAACCTTCAAATTTTATCTAGTTTCAAAGTTGAGAGATACTCCCTAGCTAGACATTGGAGTGGCTTCACTACAGGAGTCACCATTGAGCATTTGGTGAAGATTTCATTTTGTTCCCATGATGATTTTCTTTGATGTTTTCTAGTATATGCATATTTTAGTGTGGTTACTAATTTTCTAAGTTTTTGGAGTGATTTGGAGTGGAATTTCTGAGTTTAATGCTTGTTGGTCATACCATTTCATACCTAAATCATACCATCATTTTTTCTTGTGCTGGTTGGAGGATTGTAAACCATTTGGTGGGTATTGCTTCATTTTTTTTTGCAGACTTAGGTTCCCCCTTTTGCAAATTAGTAGAATTTTTAGTGGAGATTTAGATTTTTAAGAGTTGGCCACCCCTCCTAGTTGGTCGTACAGTTTTGGGTTGGTGGTGTTTGGCTTTGCGTTGACTTCTGCCCCTTTATCCTAGCAATTTCAGACCTCTTTGGTGGCGCCACAACTTTCCCATGACCATACAAATAGTTTGTAGGAATTCTATGGTGTTTGGGTGATATTTTGGGATGGTGTGCCATTGTGGTAGCTTGTTTTGATGGTTTCAAACTTGTAACTTTCATATTAAACCACTACAATAAAGTTTTAGACCTGATATAAACCTTATGGGCTCATTGGATGAGTTATAATTGATCGTACATTGCTAAGGATATCTTATTTTTAATTTGGGTTTCATGTGCGTGTTGCTAACTTCATACTTTGTCATATTTGGTAGCCCTATAACAAAGTTGTAACTATTGATTATCAATTTTGTGTTGAGTTCCTATTGTAACACTGACTTAGTAGTACCATTTATTGAATTAGCTCTCTTTGGATTTGCTACTTACTCCACTGAATAAGTGGTTATGTTTCTAACCCCATTGAATAAGTGGCATCTTTCATTATCCACTAAATACGTGGCTTTTTTGTACTGGCCCCACTACATAAGTTGCTCCTAATTTGCACTCAACGTTGAAAAGCAAAAGAGTTGTGAGATTTTTACTTTCAGTTTGTACCACTGAATAAGTGGAAGTTTATTACTCAACCCATTGTACAAGTGGTTACTTTCCAGTATTGCAATGTAAAACTTGCCACTGTATTCTCTCACCTCACCCACATTGGGATATGTGTGATCAGAAAGTTGAAGGTAGTTTATTTCAATTGATTATCTTTGGTTATATTTCTAATGCTAACAAGTTGGAAAATTAAAAAAATTAGGGTGGCCATTACAAGGTCAATGAGACCTCAAATATTCCAAGAGAAAAATTCATTGACTAGAATCAAGAGGCATATTATCACTATTTGACTCTTCAAGAGAAGGATTGAAATTTTACAAAGAATCTTCTATAAAAAAATTACCCCACTGTATGTTGAGAATTTACAATCTTTTTTTTAATGCAATGTATTCTTCCTCCTCCAACCACTTAGTTGATCTATTAGAATGTTGTAAACACTAAGGGGAAGGGGAAGAATGCATATTATCTTCTAGTTGAGAAGATAAGATGGATGCCAATTATGACGTTCGAGAGGATCTTGGCCTAGTAAAAGGCTCACCACTAGATGGAATAACTTCTTTCCCATTATCATAAAGGTTTGAAACCACCATTGGGAACACTTTAACAGTTGGGTGGTCAAGATTTGGCCGAGTTTTTTCTTGAGGTCCACCAAAATTGGAATTCTTGTTTTATGGTTTACTACCATATTCCATTCTTTTGCAGTTTTCAAAAGAGGAGCCTCAATAGGTTGGGAAGCTAATTTAACCCAGGGTGATACCATAATACTGGTTTACACTTTTTGGCCAAAATTGGCATTGAAATGAATATTTTAAACTTTTTCTTCACTTTCAGACACCTATAGCTGCTAAACCATGATGAATTTGAAGATGATGCAAACTAGTGATTTGTGAAATTTTATTTGTAGATTATAAATATTTTAGAAAAAAATTGGAATCAAATTGCATTTTTTTTCCATCTCCTTTAACAATGAACACCATTTTTCAGAGAGGTACGTGTACTTGCTAACACATAACTTTTTTTTTGTGAAGGATAAATTTTATTTTTTTTTAATTTAGATTTGTAACTACAATATCTAGTGCATGTAATTAGTTTCATAGTGTTTTATTGAATATTTTTTTCTTAATTAAATTTTGAAGTCAAACCAGTTACAATTTAGACATAGGTTTATTTGCTAACACAACTTTTTTTGTATGTGTCAAAATTCTTTTTTTTTGTTGGATCAAGGACATCAATATCAAGTGCATAGATATTTTTCAGATTTTTTTTGGTAATCTACTATTTTTCCACATGTGCAAAACAAAGAGCTTGATTTTCAGTGAAAAATCTACATTCACAAGAAATAAAAAATAAATACAATAATCAAATTAAATATATTAAAATTATGATTTTTGGAAAGATTATAATAAGGAATACATACTTACAAAAAATAAATTTGAAATGAATTCATTTGATCCCACAAAAGATAAATCAAAAGTGGTTTTTTATCATCATTTTGATAGGTGTAAAGGAGACTCCATTATAGGTATGGTTTAAAACTAGTGGGATTTTATCCAAGGGGGTTTGATCTAAGGTGGTTTGATCAAACTCTCTTAAATTGGAATCCTTTAAATGGAACTTTTCAAGGCCTAAATCATTATATTTTCTAAAAACATGTGGTTTCAACAAAAATTATGATGTCCTAGAAAGTGTAAACCACCATTGTGGGATCACCCCCAAGTAACAACCAAATATAGTCCTTAATTTTATGCACAAAAAATGGCATAAAAAATAAGTATTGAGCAATTTAAGGTATAACATATGTTGGGTGTGGCAAAGATGCGCAATCAATATATCCACAAGTTCTTTTATATATTTGGAAAGATCAATTTCAACACACACACACACACACACACACTTTTGTGGGAAAGATTGATAGAATCTATCAAGCTCAACACATATGAATTTCACAAGTGAAGCAACAATAGTGGCTAATAATTTCCAATAATGTAAAGGTAAAAGAAGAAATTCACACCAAATTGGTACATAGAGCATCTTTTTATTTGAGAACGAAAAATTATGTCTCCATAGCTAAAAGAATAATAGAGATACACAAAAATAACATGGGCCATGTTTGAGGATAATGTCAACATGGCTAGCCTCAACAAAGAAAATAAGAAATAAACTTTTGGTAAGGTTCTAAACAACATTAATCCATACCCCATGCAGGGCCCAATACTTGAACTAACCCATTCACAAAGAATGCTTTCTTGGGGAGTAGTCCCAACAAAATGTCCTATCAAGGTAAATTTTTCTAACCATTTGCATGCATTATCAAATTCAAGGATGGGAAGAACCACATCCACTTGAGGGTAAGAAGATTACCTCATGGAAGACCTTTAGAATGAAATTCTAGGGACACTTGTTTTGTGGTACCATTATATATTAAAGCCACAATACCATCAACACCAGTATGACATACTAGGTTGAAATAGTTTGAGGCCATAAAAAGGACTACAAAAAAATTTGCAATAAATGTGGAAGGGTAAAAGCTTTCTAGAGTGACATAAGGATGTCAATAAACTATAGAAAAGACCATTGCATGCAAATTTAACCTTTTTTGGGCTTTAAAATTAAATTATATTTATTTAGTGGTTTTGGGTGAAAGGGTTTCACTTGAAACTCTTTTTGTCATGTAGATGTCAAGTAATTTTGGGTGAAACTCTTTTGCCCAAAACTATTTAGGGTAAAACAATTTCACCTAAAACTACTTGGTTGGTTGAGAGTGTGACATAGTTCTATACTTTTACCCTCATGAAATGGCCCACAAATATTTGTAATGAAATATTAAGTATCCCACTATTGGTTAGAAGCACTCAAAAAATTGGAACCCACACATGTACAATAAATATTTTATTTTAAATGCAAAGGAAGATGTGGCTTATGGGTAAAATGCAAACACAAAAATTAAGGCACAAAGTAAATTTTTAATAAACTTTAACTCTTAAATACAATAAAATTTATGTGTACATATATTTATAGTAAATAAAATAGTTTAAAGTAAAATAAAATAACTCTTTAAGCAAATAAAATCATTTAAATCTCTCATCAGTTTAGATAGATACTCAGCTCTCATTGATGGTCAAACAATTAATAATCATAAATTTTCAATATTTTAATTAGTTGATTTTATCATCATGTGATTCACAAGAAGGGAAACATTTGAGATAAAATTTATTGAGTCTTCCACTTATTGTTAGAATCATTCAACAAATTTTGACCCACACACGTGCAATTAAAGTTTGATACTAGCATACATAGATGCTGAGAAATATCATTCGAGAAGCACCTATTGATTCCACTTAAATAAGAAATTCAATAAAAAGTCTTTTATGCCCAAAGAAGTAACTATTAGCAACAAGAGTTGGAGCATATTGACACAAGCATATTAACAAAAATTATTAAAGTACCAACATATATTTAAAAAACTAAAATTATAAAATGACTCTTAAGTAAATAAAATAAAATAACTCTTGGCAAAAACAAAAGAACAATTCTTAAATAATTATTAAATATAATAAAATAAACAATAAATAAACTTACTATAAAATAATGTAATGCTTGCATGTTCCTTGTGTTGAAATATTTATATTTTGTATTAATGATAAGTTAAACACAATACAACAAAATATAATTGTTCAAGGCAAATAGAGCCTTATAGCATTTTAACTAACAAAATTAAGGAGATCAAACATAGACTTCACAGTTTATAAGACCCCTTACAATGTAGCATCACAATCCGAACTGAGGCATAGTTTCTACTTCACTGTAATTCTTTAATGAACCCCAACTATCAAATGTATTGGAGGTTTCGAGTTCACCATTAGAAAACATATCCTCAATTTCATGGCTGGAAATGGCAGATAGTTGAAGGTCTTCAAAGCTGGGGTGTCCTTGCAGCCATGGATGTTCGCACATGCCTTCCTTTAGGTGAAAGAGTACTGTACCATCTTTGAGTAGCATGAGAAACTTTATTTTTTATAACTTCATGGTTGCCATAACAATAGCCTGCTATAAGGAAACCCCCAATTGGTAGCATCAACATCTGCCCCTCCATTGTTGTCATCTACTACAAACTGGACATCGTTGTCATCAAGCCGGTCCACATGAGGATTGAAGTGTTTTATTGGGATCCCCATGGTAATATTAAATTCCCTCCTAACCTCATCAAGTGCCTTAAGAAAGATCTCTTGTTCTGGTTCAAACAGGTGGCAAGTGTGGCCACTCTTGATCTCCCTTTTGGGGATGTTGGTTGAGTATCCCTTTACCAACTCCACAAAATTAGGAAGCAAGACTTTAACATGAAGCATAACCTGCGAAGCAATAGAGATAAAAGTGAGTCCTTTTGACAACGCAGTAAGGATCCTTCTGTTTCCCTTAAATATATCCTCATTTCTTGATTTCCATATGTGCCACATTATTTCAACAGTAAGAAAGAACCATAATTTCTTAAGATTGTGTTTCAAATTCTTATTAAATAACATAATAGTTTGCCACATAACATTATCATTTTTATCCCAAACATCAAGGCCATTGCAAAAAAAATTCCAAATTTCTTTCGCATAGAGGCAATCAAACAAAATATGCTTAATAGATTTAGGAATCCTGCACATAGAGCTAATATTAATATCATTAGACTTAGATTTATATGGTAGTGTATAAGAGAAAATTTTCACCCTATGTGTAATTCCCCTTTTTGCCTTTGTCCACCTTAGAAAACCAAGTTCAGAGGCTTAATTCCACCTAAGCCCGTTGCTTGCATCACACTTGGCACCTATTTTGAGCGTCGGTGGAGGTGTTTCTGTCAGAGATGCCCGCGCAACGTGCTTACATCCTTGAAAAATTCCTACATCTGGAGCCTGTGGAGGCGTTACATTCCCCATTGGGGGTTGATTTTTAATGCCCTCCTCAACCGACCAACCTGAATATGGTCGCTTTCTTCCTCATTCCTTCATATTCAGTCCTTAAACTTGCATTTGGAGGTTGGAAGATCTCTTCACCACTTCTAGACTTCATACACAAGCTTCACAGTCTCTCTCCAAACACTTTACACTTCACATCAACAACATCAACACTCCACCATGTCAGTAGAGCAAGTGTGGAACAAAACACCATTGCAGCAAAGGCTTGAGTTCCTCTCATTTTCTCCCCCATTAGCCTTGAGCACGCTTGGTGGAGGTGGTAAGATTTCACTCCTCTCCTCTATTACTTGGTTGGGTAGCATAACACTATTTTGTAGTGCTTGAAGTTCTCTTTACTTGATTTCTACTTCTCTCTATCTATCTGGCTGTCCGTGGAGGTGGGAACACCAAAACGGGGTCTGACTGAGGCAGGCCCCTATACAACCATCCAATAGTTTCTCTCTTCCTCTTGTGTGCAGGTTTTGAAGACATTCATTTGGTGGAAGCTTCATCACTCGCACGGTTGTAAGTATTTATTTCCTTTCTTCTTCTCAATCTTTATTAGTTTTACTTTACTTTATCTTAGCTCTATTAGTTTCTGCTATTTTATTGTATTATGTGGTTTTTAGCATTTAGAGTAGAAGTGGTTATTTACGCGTTTTCTGTGATAAACTCACTCTCTAGTCCGTACGAAATGCCAACGAGCCTCTGAGATGCTAGTGCACTGTGATGTCATCTGTATTCTGTGCTGACATCCTTTGGCCGAGAGTTTGTCAATTTGTCCAGAAGACCTCTGTGACCCGCTCTTTCAGAATTTTGAAACTTCTACACTATTCCATTGAGGTGGTATAGGGAAGTTCACCCCGTGAGGCTCTCTGAACGAAGAGAACTCATGAGTAGTGAATCCCCCCATATCACATTTTGGTGAACCCAACGTGAAGAACAATGTTCTTCAAAAAAATAGGAATTGGTTTACCCCTACTTGGCAGGGTCATAAATTTTGACCCAAAAAAATTGTAATGGATTTAATATCTTCTTTTATTAGCTTTGTATCTCATTTTTTCAAAATATTAATGATATTTCATTTAATGCATGTGATGGTGACTTGGATTTTCCCGTGCACTTGGTATCTTTGATCCTTCTCATGAGATTCCTCTTTCTTCCGAGGAAATATCATTGCAAGAAGACAAGATCATTGATACCTTTCTTAACATTACTTTACCTTCTCTTCATTTTGATGCACTCTCTTCTAGATATAATGCATTCACGAATGATGAACCTTCCATTCCTTCCAGTGCACTCTCTTCTAGAGATGTTGCATTGGTGAATGATGAATCTCATCCTCATTCCAATGCACACTCTTGTAGAGATGATGCATTTGTGAATGAAAAATCTACTCTTCATTCCAATGCACTCTCTTCTAGAGATGGTGCATTGGAAAATGATGAACCTCCTTCCACATCT
Organism: Sequoia sempervirens; assembly: GCA_007258455.2. NCBI lineage: Eukaryota > Viridiplantae > Streptophyta > Pinopsida > Cupressales > Cupressaceae > Sequoia > Sequoia sempervirens. Next base: position 623 of record VDFB02366239.1, on the reverse strand, counting down.
GATTCTCCTTGGATCAATGTCAAGAATGTTCCTTCAAATAATTATTCCACATTTGATCCTGTTTGGATCGATGTTGAGAATATGTGTTCAAGTAATTATTCTACTAGTTGTAATGAGTTTGTAAATGTAGTATATGTCTCTACTGCCCCTCAAAGGCCTAAGAGACTGGTTATTTACGTGACTCCAACTAGTCCTTCTCCTAAAATGGTTTGTTCTATTGATAGTGTCCCATTTAATAGTAACTCTCCTACTATTCCTATGGCTCCCTTTTATAAAGCAGTAGCCCATACTTATGAGAATAGTACTAATAAACAACCAAGCCTTCCTTAAGAACCTAAACCTACAACTAAAGCACCTAGTGATAACAGTCTTATTGTGCAACCTCGCATTATTTCAGATAAGATCTCACTGTGGGACTTGCTTCAGTCTGATTTGGTTTATCAAGGTATGCTTCAAGAAGCCTTTCTAAAGATCCTCTTGCCTTCTTCCACTAGGTTAGTAGATGTTGATGCGTTGATGGATTATATTCATGCAGATTCATTGAATATTACGTTCTATCCACAAGAGCTCCCGCCTTCGGAAGTACAGAAGCAAGAGGACCCTCTAATGATTATAGTCAACAT
>VDFB02366238.1:0-27450 GCA_007258455.2 Sequoia sempervirens | reverse complement strand
TGCATGTAACCAGATAGCGAAATCAGGAAATGAAGACTAAAGTTAAATCCACAAAGGGACATTTCATCAAGGCCACAAAAAGGGAATTGAAATTCATTCTAGATTTCATGGGTTAGTGGAGATATATATATAGATTGGAAAAGCGTTATATAGATTGATAGTTTAAGACATTTAAAGGGAACTGAAGAAAAAGAATATATAAGCATATTATGATCAACTTGAAAGTAAACTATCTACTAATATTAAAACATCGAACCATCAACAATAAGCAATATCAAACCTACAGAATTTATGAATGGAGGAATATAATCAAATCAGAATCAAGGAATAAGGATCAGAGGATAAGATTGAGGGTTATCCCAAAAAGGGGACATTACAATGGTATCAGAGCATAATCCTGCCACCTTGTCGAAGAAAATTAAACAAGAAGGATTCATTGAAGATTATCTATCTAAATTTTAAAGGCTATCAATAATGGGTAAGGCCTATGAAGTGGAAAATCACTTCCACGATTATAAGGCTGGGTACACTTAAGAGTAAGGTATCCAGAAGGACTTGGGAAGAGATGTTACAATCTTTTCCTAGGATTATAAGGCTAGGTACACTTAAGAGTAAGGTATCCAGAAGGCCTAGGAAGAGATGTTACCATCTTTTCCCAAGGTTATAAGGCTGGATACACTTAAGAATAAGGTATCCAAAAGGCCTGGGAAGAGATGTTACAACCTTTTCCCAGGATTATAAGGCTAGATACACTTAAGAGTAAGGTATCTGGAAGGCTTGGGAAGAGGTGTTACAACCTTTTCCCAAGATTATAAGGCTAGATACACTTAAGAGTAAGGTATCCAGAAGGCCTGGGAAGAGGTGTTACAACCTTTTCCCAGGATTATAAGGTTGGATACACTTAAAAATAAGATATCCAGAAGGCCTAGAAAGAGATTAAGTACAACAAAATGTTACAATCTTTTCCAAGATTATAAGACTGGGTATACTTAAGAATGAGGTATCCAGAAGGCCTGGAAAGAAATTAAGTGTAACAAGATGTTACGATCTTTTCCCAGGATAAGATAGGTATACCAAACAAGAATATCAAGAGATTAAGAACATTAAGGCAAAGAGTTATAAGTTGCTTGAGGACAAGCAAATTCGAGAGGTGAGGACTGTCATGTCCCCGACATCGCGACATTAATATATACTAAGAAGATTAACCATTTGATATAATTACAATTGTCGAAAGACAATATTATAATTATGAATCTTAAAATATAGATATAAAATATTAAAATTACTATAATAAATATAAAAATGTATGAAATTAATATAAGACATGAACATAAAATAATAAATTGATGTTATTAATCATTATAATAATGAAACCCAAATATGATAACAGATACATGATAGAATAAATGATATTATACATGATTAAAGATATTATAAAATGCAATTTAAAATATCATCATGATTATAATTACCACCGACAACATTATTATAATGATCAAATATAAATAATATAATAAATATTGAAAATATATAAAATTAATATAAATAAAATAAAATCAATTTTTATAATATAAAGCATATAATAGCTACAAATATTAAGCGGTCATTATAGTATTTTAATATGAAACATTGAAAGGGAAATTACACATTGGAATCATATATATCGAGCACTCAATATTCCGGTTCCTACAGGAAGTTGACAGCAGCAAATATTATCACAAATTGATGAATGAAATCCATGACGGGTCTTCTATACCGGTACTCATGGGGGCAATTCATATGTTTCAATAGCAGGATTACCAGTATCGCTGGACTTGTATGCTCATTGTTTATTATCTTCCATTTCCGTGTATGCTGAAGATGCTTATATCATTGCTCAACGGGAAGTTCCTGGAGATTGGGAGTCAAGCATATTTATTCATACAGGTCTTGTATTTACTAATTCCTAATTGCCGCATTTAAGCCATCACAAGTATTTGGGGTTGTTGGCCATTATCAGGTCTCTCCATTGCTAGCATCGGTATCATATGGAGATTTATCGACAATGGATATAATTGAGCATCTATGCTTCGTCAACGGTAATCACCCAATGCTACCAATAACAACCCCTGGCTACATTATAATATCGAATAATAGAATACTATTTCCCAAAGGAGAAAGTCATTATAAATGGATAAAACTAAATATTAATTTGAAGCTACGGTGATTTTATCCTAGAACAATTAGTTACATGAAGGCAATGATTATGATAAGGAAATAAGCAATTAACATTTCCAACAAACAATAATAGTAAAGACTACTTAAAATTCATGTCCCTTCTATGGATGTTTCCCTTCAAAAAGAGACGATCCTTCTATGCAACAGTAAAAATATAAAAGGGAATATCGAACAGAGATTTCGGGATGATCATAGAATTACCTTTCCAGAATACACAATCTCAGTCTACAGAAATCGAGTTTGCTCCAAGAGAGCCTTGACTCTCCACTCAGGTTGCAATCCATTTATTACCATTTAGACATTTGGCCTAACAGCAGATCGCATGAATTAGAAGTTCTAACCAGACCAACGACCAATAGTGACACCATGTAAAGGGGCGGTCATCATAGTTGGACGTCACAATTGGAAGTTGCAACAAGTTTGATATCTTCAATTGTAAATATTAAGGAAAGACTTTAAAGATGTGCCGTTAGGAGATGTTGCAATAAACACCTGAATACTAAGACAACTCTCATCTGGATCAGATCAAAAGAATAGAGGTTGCACCATAACCAAGAACAGTAGATACTTAGCCAAGGGGTATTCACATGAGTTAAAAGAGGTGTAATCAGAAATAATGACCCATGAATGACACCCTCCAGCTGCATGTAACCAGATAGTGAAATCAGGAAACGAAGACTAAAGTTAAATCCACAAAGGGACATTTCATCAAGGCCATAAAAAGGAAATTGAAATTCATTCTAGATTTCAAGGGTTAGTGGAGATATATATATAGATTGGAAAAGCAGTGTATAGATTGATAGTTTAAGATACATTTAAAGGGAACCAAAGAAAAAGAATATATAAGCATATTATGATCAACCTGAAAATAAACTATCTACTGAATATTAAAACATCGAACCATCAGCAATAAGTAATATCAGACCTGCAGAATTTATGAATGGAGGAATATAATCAAATCAGAATCAAGGAATAAGGATCAGAGGATAAGATTGAGGGTTATCCCAAAAAGGGGACATTACAAAAAGGAAAGAGAATACAATATGGCACTATGTGTCAAAACAATAGAAGTTGCAAGGGAAACAACACTCTAAGTAGAAAGGTACATCAACCAACGAGGCTTTGAGGATATAGATATTTCCCCACTAAAAGGATATTTGAAATAAAGTGGGAATAATAGTATGCCTCTTTAACCCCTGTGTTGTGACGCTTTTTCACACATCACCCCATTGCAAATGGGGACCCCTTAATTTGGCTTTGCTTTTGGTTTGCTGTTCGGTCATTTTGTTGTTGTCTCTTTTCTCATTGGTCACTTCCTGGGGACGTTCCCATCTTTGAGTTTAAACGTGAGTTTGGCCAAGTATAAAATTAGGGTTTCGTCGTTCCTGGTCAATTCAAGGTCAGGTAAAGTGAGAAAATTGAAAATTAAAAAGACTAACATTGTTATCAGTATGCTTCCAGCAGGTTTCCAGCCAAGTTTCATCAAATTCCAAGGTACCTCTACTTACTCTCTAGTAAGTGTGAAATCTCGTGGCACCGGTCGTACACTCTCAAGATTCGGAGAATCACATCAAGATTCGAGTGCATCGACTACTCATATGCAAATTTGAGCTGAAACAGATAACTTCTATTTTAGCAAATTCAGCTCGACAAATTTCGTGGTCTGCATGCGAGTTTTTCGCATATTCCATTCCTTCTGGGTTTTTTGAGACCTTCGCGGTGATATAACATGCAAGTCGAGATGACCACTTTCAGGATTCAGCCTTCCGAGGCTATTTTTAGGGTTTGCATGTCGGAGTTTCTTTTGCATGTCAGGTGATTCTTGATGGGTTTTTCGAGAGCTTCGCGATGGTGTGACATGCAAATGAGGATTCTCACTCAGTAAGGAACTTGCTATTTTTAGCAGGTGTGTCCCGGCAGCCGCCTCCCAGCAGTTCAAAATTACAAGCCGATCGCAGTGTCACAGAAACAAAGACAAACGGAGAACTTTTGATATGCATGCAGTGCAAGTTAGGGTTTCCAGCTTCAGAGCCTAAAAATAGGCATCAAAAGTCGACTTTCAAAACCGTAAACCATCGGCGACGCAAGATCCTTCGTGCACCCATCGTAAATTTCGAAATACCGGAGCACTTACTATTTATAGTAAGTCAATTTGAACCGGGTTGCAATAGTAAATCACCGCATGCCGTTGTCACCGACGTGACGTGGTGAGGAACGCCATTAAAATTCCCCAAGTCAAGCCGAAAGCAATGGAGCTATCAAAACAGTAGGCATGGAAACCACTCAAGCATGCTAAAAATAGCAGGTGATTAAAATGGCGATAGACAGTACAATGGAGTTTAAGTGGAGGATGCTAATGGCTCAAAATTTCAGTTGATCCGAGCCTCGCAGGCGAAATCTCGCAGGACTTACTATAAATAGCAGGGCACGTAAGCTGGCGAGGATGATAAAATTTTGTCTAAGTCTGGAGTCTCGTCCAGCAGGCATAGGGAAATGCGCCCATCTCAGCTAGAGGCATAAAAAAAATTTCTAAGTGTGAGTTTATCCTTCACACAGGGCAAAATGCGCCCAAGGCAGGAAAGTCAAAAGAAAGTCAAAGGTTTTCATCCTGCTGCCAGGCTAAAATGCGCCCAAGAAGGAAGAAGGAAAAGTTGAAAAAGTTTCTAAGGCATGAGAAAATCCGCCTCACCCCTCCAAATGCGCCCAACTTGAAGTTCATCCTTCTCAGGCACCAAAATGCGCCCAAGGCAGGAAAAGTCAACAAGGTCAAACGTTTTCATCCACCAGCAAGGGTAAAATGCGCCCAAAATGCAAGCTTGTCCTGTACACAAGGCAAAATGCGCCCAAAACACAAGGAGGTCAAAGCGGTCAAAGTTTCTTATCCTCCTCAGGGGGCAAAATGCGCCCAAAGTCATGCATGTGAAGACGAAATTTGGAAGGCAAAGTCACTCTTGAGGCGTTGGAAAAAGTTTATCCTTCACACACATCAAAATGCGCCCAAGGTGAAGGAGAGTCAACAAAGTCAAAGATTTCGTCCTCCTCCATAGGCAAAATGCGCCCAAACTTGTGCATGTCAAGACGAAAATAAAGAAGATGAAGGGTCACAAGGGACGTGGTGGCAAGTTCATCCTCCTCCTACATAGAAATGCGCCCATGTTTGGATGTGAAAGGTGAATAAAGGTGGTAATTAAGGTGAAAATTTTGCCAAAGCGTGGTGAAAAGTGGTAAAAGATGGGCGTTTTTCTTCTCCTAACCTCAAATGCGCCAAGGGTGATGAAGGAGTTACAAGGTGTTAGAAATATTTTCCTAAGGCATTGAAATATTTCAAGGCGTGATTTTCTTCAAGTGTGATGCGCCAAAGGTGATATGTGTGAGGAGGTGAGGATAATATACTAAGGCGTGATTTTTTTTTTTTAAATCACCTCTTCAAGTGCTATGCGCCATGTTAAATGAATATGAGGTGGGGCGTAGCAAATAAGTGAAGTGTTGAGGGTGAAATGATAAGTGCAAGGCATTGAAATTTAGCATTTTCTCCATGAAAGGTGATATGCACCTAAAGTGATGAGTGATGGGAATTTTTCTAAGGCGTTGGGTTTTCAAATGAAAATATTTTCTAAGTGTGAAATAAAATACAAAGGATGAATAATGCATGCCAGATGAAAAATAAATTAAGTGTGCCGTGCACCCCAAGAAAAAATTTTCATGAAGTCAGATATTTTCAGCGCAAAATTGATCGTGCTGGATATAAATTTTCTAAAGGCAAAATTTCTCGGCGATTCAAAAATTTCAAGGCACAAAATGATTCCCTTAGGAAAAAAATGCTTAGTCCGAGAGGTGATGAATTTTTCTTGTGCCACGTGATGGGCCAAAAAGACAGTTTGTCTACAAGTATGAACTTGAACGCAATCAGCGATGAACGCTTTGAAAGTTGGAGCGCAGGATCAAAGAGCGAGTTAAAGCTTTATATCACAGCATTCTAATAATTCCCGCTTGTTTTAAGGTGAGAAATGTAAGGCCGCATAATTTTATGACTTGAAGTGGAAGCATCACATATTTCCAACCCTGGAAGGAGGAAAATTTGCAAGAAAAATGGCTATGTTAAGACTTAGTATAACTCGCTGGCGACGAAGATGAAGACCCTCATGGAAGAAACTGTAAAGAACAACGCCAGAAAGAAGATCGAGAACGCCAGTGAACACGCTCACAAATGGAATCTTCTAGAAGGATGATGGTGGACATTATGGCGATTTATTACCCACTCTCCCTCCGTGGCGGTTTTTAGGGCAATATTATTTAGGGCTGAGGTGGCACGATTCTGGCCACTCTATTGATTGTAACCCTAGCCGTCTTTTGGGACTTGGCTAGCTATATAAAGGGGGAGTCCCCCTCATTTGTAATTAGGATTAGAAAGTAGACAGTAGAGAGGATCAGGGTAGAATTAGAGTAGAGGGACAGCTTAGAGTAGCTTAGAAGTAGATTGATAGTGTAGTTTGGAGAAGAAAGAAAGTTTTCCCTTTGAAAACTTTTGAGGAAATTGTTGTGTAACACATTTTATGATAATAGATCTTTTCATTGATGATGGAATTCGTCTTGTCATGAAATGCTAGCAAGGTTTCTTCTTCCTTTCGTATCCAAGTAGCTTAAATTCATGCAAGTAGCTTACTTTGGTGTGTGGTGTTTTACTAAGATAGCTTCGCTTTATTCCATACCACTAGCGGCTTGTTGATGATAAGTTCGCCTTGTGTGGTCAACTGGACATTACCTTGAGTTTAACTTCAGTTGTGATTTATATGCTTATATGCGTCGTTGTGATGGTGTATGCATGTTAAGTCATAATTTGAACATCTTTTGCTATTTCCCTTGAAGATTGCACCGATTTTACTGAGGCTGTCCGACGGAGGCTAGGTGAAATCCGGTTGAAGTCTATTGAAGTGAAGCTCCACATATCCTGCATTTAGAATAGAACATAAACTTCTTAGGCCTTACACCCTTTTCAATTCAGTACTTTCTGGTTAGAATAGGGAACCCGCACTTCATAGATAAATCTTTCGAGCATTTGAATCCCTTTCTCCACTGCCGAACAATTCTGTAAGTCCCCTTGAAATACCAGCAAATCACATCGAGCCAAACCGAGCCTATTCGCATTAAAGGAACCTTGGAGTTGAACGCATGAACTTTCTTGCAATCTTAGCATGGAATACTTTGATCAAGAGAGAATAGGAAGCCGCTTGGCAACTTTTATCTCATGCTGCGGTCATTTAAACACATCAACAACTTGTAAAGTTGCTGATTATTCATTAGATCTCTTATTGGATGATTCAAAATATTGAATCTACGAGATTAGAAATCAATGGTGAATCTATCTTTTGGAAAAGGTATGATCAAAGTATATCATTGAGGAAGAAAACGGCAATGGAAAGTCAACAACAAGGAATGACAAATCCTTTCAAAGAAGCAAGTATTGCTAGGAAATTCAACTTTGAATAGATCAAAAGTCGTGGAAACACTAAGGGGGGAAGTAAGAGAGTGGATTGACTTAGGTTAAGTACCTCACCCAACGAAAAGCATAGATATGTTTTCAATTTGGAAGAACTAAAGACTTTTTCGCAAGTCATGATGTCAATTAGGTCATACCTTTTATGACCACAAGGAAAAAGGTATTAGGATTTTCGAAGAAAGATAAATGGAAAGGTCAAGGATTACGACCTATTATCATCCCATACTTTATATTTATTTGATTGGAAGATCAAACGGTATTATCATGGATGCCTTAGAAAAGGATAAGCGGATAATTTGATCATAATAAGGAAGATCATTGCCTATGGGATTGGCAAGGGAAGATCTAGGTTACTCATGAATTGGAAGAAAGTGTCTCTACACTCCTATATACCTTATATGGAGAATTTAGATAACGATGTTATTTCTATACATAAGTAGTAATACTACATATTACGATGTATATCCATGTCGTAAAGCGACTTGACACTGTAGCTTTTTGTGCTAAGAGACCTGGGGATGAAAAGGTTTAGCCATAAGCCATAGAGATGGTATGAAAGATAAAACAGGATGTGACGCTATGCAAACGCATCAATTATCTTTACTTGATTGATCACTTGATCACTACCTAACTCTTGAAAGAAACTTTAGGTTTAAGAATAACCTAATTGGGACAAGAAGTTCATTCAAATAAAGAGAGAGGCCTTAGGATAAGGTTTAACCTATTGAGTTGGGTTATGTACTAGACTACTCATTAACACTTTTTGGGAATAACTTACTTGGTTGAGTTGTACAGTTGGGCTGGATTGGAACATATAGGGGTAGAGAAACCTATAACATCGGACTAGTCAACGATTGAGAACTCTATCCTAACAATTGGAAGGGAATAGTGAGATAGAGATTCGCCTATGAGAATGTGTAAATCACTTGAGCTTAGAAAATTCTATATGAGTGGAAAACATAGGTGGGATACCTAGTGAGTTAATGGAAGTCATATTATTGATAAGACTCTACTTTGATTAGCTCTTATATAAAAAGGGATACACTCTCAAAGGGAAGCATCTATTGATATGTCGAGACATCATAGAATTTTCACTTAGCATGAAATATTGGAAAATTTTAAAGTAGAACACCGAGATTGTTACTTGTGCTCAAATAGGATGTACTGAAGTTGGGACTCTCCTATATGATTAAGAGAATTCATGGAGCTAACAAGAAACGTCCATGCTTGGTAATTAGGTATGTGTAGAAACCCTTGTTTCCCCTGTTCTTTGAGTCTGACTGTTTTTTTTGCTTGTTTTGATGTATTTTGATTTTTTTTGTGGTTTTTGAGCATAAATGAAATATTGCGATTTTGCTAGAAATTGATAATAAATTCAATAAAAATGCTATAATGCCAATATGGATAGAAATACGAGATCTAAGGATGGCAAATCATTTATTGATCTTCTGAATTTAATACAATAGAGATCTGGTAACATGCAATGGAAAAATATCAACTTGATTTATTAAAAACCTAGAAGTTTGCAGCCGCCTTGAGCAAACATGAGATGGTACGGCTTCAAGAATAATCCACTTCCTCCTCTGCCAGATGCTACACAATGAATCTCCAGATATTTGGGCCCCACTGGATGAAGCCAAATGGTCAAAAGGGTAGGCAATATGCATTGGCTGAAAGGTACGGCCTCTTTAATGGTACGGATCTGCTGTAGAAGGTACGGCTGTAGCAGCAGCAGCAATAAATGAAAAAAAGTACGGCCCTCTGTAGAATCTCCAGACTTCAATAAAATGGACGCCTTGATGAAGAAATCTCCTCTGGATGAATTCAATAATCAAAACTCTGAAAGTAATACAACTGTGAAGTTCTGTGATCTCTCCTGGATGAAGAAATCTCTTTGCCTGGCAATAAATCGGATGATATTTCACAACCTCTGAATTGCTTTCACTGGAGATGGCTCGTTCCCCAATGCTCTGAGACTGAAACCCTTGGCTTCCGTGCTCTGGTTGAAGACTTGATCAATTTTCAATACTCAATAACATAATGGCTCGATTTTCAAAGCAAAGCCTTATATCCCTTTGAAAAGTGCGAATTCCTTCAAAAGGCAATCATTAAAATAATTTCGACTTTTCTTTTTAATTATTTCAATAGTCCCTGATCAAATTTTTAATTATAAAATATAATTAAAAACGTCCCCTTCCATGATGGGCGACCCCTTCCAATATTTCACTTAAGTTATAATATTAAAATATTATAACTTTATAGTATATGCTCCAATTAATTAATATTTAATTAATCAATCAAATATTAATATCTCCCTCGAAATGTGTCTGATTCACGAACCGTCTGAAGCTAGTGACTAAGTGAATGATTTTGCACGTGATCAATCCATACTGCTAAAAATAGCAGGGGTCCCTCGCTGAATGCCAAATACTGCTAAAAATAGCAACTCAGGCAAAAGGTGTCTGAATGAGCCCGAACGAAAGCCAACTGGTAAAAATACTGACAACTGAAGCCAAGCCAAGCTCCATCAAGACCCTCTATCCATCCTATCAGCCTACGAGGGTCGCATAATAGGCTAATCCTGTACTCTGAGAGATGTCAACGAGAAGGGGACATGACAGTCCGCCCCTTAAATTTGATATCTTCTAGGGACCAACATGATTGAACAAGGATTAATACTCAAAACTAGAACCAATTTTTGTCGAGAAAATTAGATTGAGTTGAAAGATGGATTACGTCTTTGAAAATAATCTGAGGACAAAAGAAATCCAAGTTTTGGATGTCCTAAGATAAATGAGATTTATCTCCACAAAACTTGTAACCATTATTACATGGAATTAAAGGTAGCATGAGATCAAAAGAGGTTTTTACTTAGTCAAAGAATAGACTATTTTTGGATATAAAAGAACCTATGTACCCAAAATTTTGGAAGATTTAGGAATAGAATGAGGAAATTAATGTCAGAGTTAGTACATTGGAACAACAAAGGGAATTGTCGGATGAGGATCCACTATAACTTGGGAAAAGATGGAGTAAGAGATTGCACGGAACGTGGCAAGATAATGTCTAGTATGTCAGGTAATGAAGACCGGATGTCATCATCAGTAGGACATGTATACTCTCTTGAGATTCTAGAGGGAAAATGGTAGAACACAAGAAGATCAATCTGTCTATGTCATTAAAACTGACATAACGTTCTAGTGGACAAACTCAGCAAAATAACCAACGCTTTTTGGAAACTTGACTTATAGGATTTTGGTCCTAAATAATATATTGTGGCAAGTAGTTGCTTAGTATTCCTAAGAAGGTTTTCTCAATTTTGAACAAGCAAATAATGATAGAGTTGTGTAAACCATGATCATACTATGAAACATTCAGTTGAGCGAATGTGCAATATATTATTATGGCCAAGTAGGCAAAAATGGTAAACCAAATCTTGAATGATTGGTAAACTTCTAACATTGAAGTTTAGACCATTATATGAAAAGAAAAGGTTGGAAACTCTATTAAGCCGAAATAGGCTTAGAAATAGGGTAAACCATAGACTTGATAGAATGTCAAAAGAAGTAATAGATCGAAGTGATCGATGAAACTTTGTCGATACAAAGCTCAAGTATGAAGTAGTATCGGGATTGGATAGGTGTCTAGGAGCAATGTTATGCTCGAGATGGAAAAGTAATCATGAGAAAGTACTTTATGCTAAGGAAAATGGATGTGTAAGTGATGGACGGACTTAGTTTATGAGTTGTCTAAAAGTGTAAATACCAAAGGGAAAGGATGGGACCCCTAGTGTAGTGTACAATGCACTATTCCTTAACTATTTGGATTATACTAAGGATAAATTCATAGACCAATGATTTTCGTTCACAATGTTTTAGGTGTCATGTATAGTTACTATTGTATTTAGGATGTGTATATATGATAGTGTAATTAAGCTCTTTGGGAGAGGAAGTATGTGTGAGGCATACAAGATTTCCCTATGCGATAGTGAGGGCAATCGAAGCAAGGTCCAAGAAGGACAAGGTTGCTACATAGGATGGATGTGACGTACTTTGAGAATAGTAAGTAAAACTTTACTTGACTTTAACTGTATGTTAAAAGGCTATAGATCATCGGGGATGATGGTTCACAAGGGGGGAAGTATGTTCCATCCCAATTGTAAAGTTACTATTTACTATTACTACATAGGGTAAATATGAATGTAATGTGAATTCTGGAGATGAATAGATTATACTTGTACCTTGTTATCAATATGAATGCTATCTTATTTGATGATATCTCATTTGATATTTCCTTAGTTGATGTTATACTACAATGGAAGGTTATTGAATTATTATTATTCCAACTTTGGAAATTTTTATGTATACTGCATATGTTATGAACAATTAACTGCCATAGGCATGTGTTAGTGGCTGCAAGAAAATGTTCATTTCTCCTGGGGGAGGGGAAGTATCACTCGAGAGAAGATCTTGGTCGGGTAACCGGTAAAAGTAAACTATCTGAGCATAAACGCACACCACATTAGAATGATTGAGTTGAGTCAGTTTGTGGGTAATAGGTAAGTCATCCTTAGACGATATGTCTGCATTTGAGAGTCTTGTTACTACTGCATGCATTTTGCGGGTGATGTTTATCTGTTTGGGCTTTGAATCCTTCCTTATGACATTGTGTTGATTGTGCTTGGCTTGAGTCTTTGGGCTTTATGAATGGTTACCTTTACGTCGTTTCATATGAACATAAAACATAGCATGTCTATGGGCATATATATAAATACATATACATAGACCTATGTATGTGAGTAGAAATACTCACAAAGGAACATACATGAGGAAACGACTATATGTATATGTGTGTGTGTGTGTGTGAATATAGTTAATATGTCATAATAATTCGATATCGAATGGATTACTTGACTATGATATTACCATAAAATGAATATGCTTGTATATATACACAAATACACTTGCAAGCATTTATGCTTATCGGAGAAGTGTACATATATAAGTATATGTGAATGAATATATATACAGGTATTATCATTTGCGGAATATGATAATCAGAGTTATACAACCAATGGAATGGGTATATAAGGATATGTATATATATAGAGAGAGAGAGAGTATATAATGTAAGGATACGTGCATATTACTTGAGGTAAACTGACAAGAGGATTTAAGCATTCGAAATATCGAATATATTAATCCAATAGGTTAAAATATATATATTTATATATAAATATATGTATAAGTATGATGTATATAATATATAAATAAATATATTATATGTATATTATATTTTATTGAACTTACGTGCAAGGGAGGAAGAGATTTCTAAGTCTAGAGTGACCAGCGCTAAGTGGTGAAACAATGGTGCAGCATACAAGTGTATTTTCCAACGCATTAAGTCACTAAAGACTTGGTCAAACATAAGGTATTAGATTAGTAGATTTTGTATGTTGTGCAAAAGAGAAAGAACGCAGTGCGGGTTTCTTAGAAATGAAGGAGCATGAATTGAAACCAACAGGGTGGCGTCTAAGACATAATGGAAATGAATGCGTAGAAGATAGGGGAAACTTTAAGGCCACATATGTGGTACGTATTAGTTGAGACTTGAGTCAATTTATTGAAGACTACTTTTGACGTCAAATGACCATGGCTAATATGTGTCAATGTTGGACATCAAATTAGAAGTCAACTTGGAAATACACACGGCTGTGTGTATGAGCTACGTATCACTTGGCAAGACACGAATGAGGGAAACATAGCAATACGTTTAAGGCCTACAAGCTTTGACTTGGTCCCAAAGTAAATGAGAAAACGTGGATTAAGTCCAACGCATTTATTGGATTAGTTGACTCAACCTATAAACTAGTCAATTCATTTTATGTGTTGCAGAATTATCATTGACTAATTCCCTTCACCTAAGAATCACGCCAACTAAGTCTGTTGAAGAGGTTTTGGCACCACCTCTATTTTCACTTTCCTGTAGATGTCATTTTTGGAGAAATATTTGAATTCTCCATGTGCTGGTTGAAATAGTCTTTTGAATGTTGTCAATCAGAAAGTCAATCTGTTGATGATTAGTGCTGAGTCTGAGCTTTTATCATTGCCACTTTTATGTTGATTCATTTTCCATGAAACTAGTGTCATTCTTCATGCCTTAACTATAGGATTTTTGAAGGTTGGCTGCTCTATAAATAGTCGCACCATTTCATTTCGAACATATTCATTCACTCATTCATTCTTGTGTGACCATTATTTGCAATCATTCATATTCATTCTCATTCCCTACTGTGATCATTATTTTCATTCTCCCATTTCCATAAGAGAGACGCATTTTACCAAGAGTAATACGTCACTTGCTGTTTATCATATCTAAGATATTACCAGCCACTTTCATTTGTTTTGTGAGTGAGAAAAGAGTGAGCTTTTGTGAGAAAGAGTTATCTTACTGTCTAAGAGAAGTGTGCTATCAACAAGAGAGAAAGAGGGAATTGTTTTGGGAAGCTGAATTAAGCTGAATTACTGTTGGAGAAGGCCGCACTGTCACCATTATTTGGGATAAATGATAACAGGCATGGGGATTTCTTCTTCTTATTATTTACTTGGATTTAAAAAGATTTCTATGTTGTCTAAAATGTCTTTTCTGTTTGTGCAATAGAAGTACATATGATTGTCTTTGAAAAAGGGAATTGAAGCTTTTAGGCTGTTTTTATAATGTGTTATTAAGTACTCCAGGATAGGTGAGTTGCTTGACACAAATACTTAATTGTATAAGATATGTTGAAGAGGTAGCTTGACATAGGTGTTTGATTATACTAGATATGTTTGAACATGGGATACAATGTGTTTGTATTTACTACATAGTAGGAGACGGGTGTTTATCATAAGTATTATATACTAGTTATGATTGAACATGTAAAGCACATATGGAACACTTTGCTAAGTTATTGATTTTAACTAGGATAGCTTTTGTTTCTCCTAGGAGAGGTCATCCAATATGGGAGAGGGTTTAATATACTTATACGTAAGTCAAGTTATCCAAGTTGGTAGGTTATCTGGGATGATGGACTATCCCTAGAAGGAATAACTAGCTTGTATACTTACTAGTTAAGTAGTTAATTCCAAGTAGATTAATATAGTTGTAGGCTAGTCTGGGATGACGAATTCTCCATTGAAGGACAATACCTACGCATAGCTTAAGATAGCCCTAAGTTAAATCCACCCTGAGTAGTGTATGTGAAAGAAGACTCTCAGTTGTTTACTGAATTAAAACTCTTTGATCAAAGTAGTGTGAATGTCTGAGACTCCACTCTAGATTGTGTGACTCCAGTCTAGGTTGTGTGACCACCGAGACTAACACTGTCAGTTCACTGTGGTCCAGTATACATGCTAGTTCAGGATGGCCGGATTGCTAAGTTCTAGTTATGTAGGACACAACACTATGCTTAGTTGGTTGTCGTTATTGGTTACTCTACCAATCTCTTCGTCGAAGGGAAGGACCATCTATCAAATAATAGATGTGCGGGGGACCGCATTATGAGTCCGTGTTTGGCGGAAAAGCACTTGAGTGATGATTTTCTTCCACAGCAAGCGACAGAAGAACCAAGATTTGAAAGGGAAGACCCTAGACCATCTTACAGCTATTAGTTCTAAAGCTCATTGGAGCTATGTATGTAAATGTATGTATTTTTATTTCTTGTACTGATGAAGTTATTGTAATGAAGTGGAATCTTTATTGTATTATGATATGGCATCTTGATCATGTATTCTCAATAAAAGAAATAAAATTTTTATTGCAATGACTTGTTATTTAGTTTATTTACTCGCATGGTGTAAATTCAGAAATTTTTACTTTATCGAAGGGTCAATACGTTACACTCTAGCTCAAGAAGCCATCGTAGACATGAAAAAAAATCATGGATAAGTTTTTTCTATAAAAATTCATGGTTTCCAAAGTAATTATACATAATTAATGTGAAGCTGTGAACTAATTTTGGGCAATGTAGTTCTGGTTTCTATAGGTAATTTATATTTTGCAATGAGTAAGAGCCAATTTGTCTTAGCGCTTGTAATTTAGGGTGCATGTTTGGGTGTTGTAGATTTATCATTACATCTGTAGTTGTGATCTAAGTGTTGGGCGTGTGTACTTTTATACTTCAAAGGTTTCATTATGTCCATGGTTGTGCTAGTCACATGATAAGACTCCCTAAGTTGAGATCTGCACATAGGATTCAATGCAATCAATTCAAGAATTATTCTCTCATAAAATTTCAAAATGCATTATTGTAAGATCATTATAGAAGCAATTTTAGCTCAGCCATATTTGTAATGTTATTTTTATTCCTAAAGTATCCTCTCCTCTGCGGCGTATTGCTGAACTAAGTGACAAGAAACGGAATAAAATACCATTTACATACTGCTAACACAATGGCAGCTAGTTCTCCAAAATTTCTTCTTCCAAACTCTCAGGTACTGCGTGGAAACAATTATTCCACATGGAAGACCAAACTCAAAACTCAACTCAAATTTGAGGAAGTTTGGGAAGTGGTCAGTGGAACCACAACACGCCATAAAACAGATGTTGATGAACAAAAGAAATTTGATCAAGCCGAAAAAAGGAAAAATTGATCATTTTGTTCAGTGTATCTAATGAAGTTCATCCTTTCATCTGAGACTTGTCCACAACCAAAGATGCATGGGACAAGCTCAAGATGATATATGAGGTGAAGAATCATAATCAAATCCTAAATTTGCAAAGTCGGCTACATGGCCTGAAGATGAAGAATGGAGAACAGTCGGAATCCTTTCTCAAAAGGATTGCGGAGTTGAGAACCTCATTACAAGCATTGGGTGAAACAATTGATGATGCAATTTTGGTGCCTATTGTTCTACGGGCACTACCTTCTAGATATAAAGTCTTTGTCACAACTTTGAATGTCACTAAGACAACACCCACTTTTGAGAAGCTTGTGAATCTACTCCAAAAAGAAGATTCTCTAAAGAATGAACATGAGGAGGAGGATCATGCCATGACCACTCGTCATAAAGGAAAGAAGCCCATGAAGCTATCTGGTGGACCACCTAAATCTGGTAACTCATCCAAATCTCAAAAGAAGTGTCCAATATATGAAAGGATTGGACATGATGTGAAAAATTGTTGGTACAATTCCTTGAAAAACGGATCACCCAACAAATTGCATCAAAAGAAGCCATTTCAAAGTGGCAATACTCAGTGGCAGCAAAAGAACAAACAGAAACATGGCAACATTGTTGAATAAGACTCTTCAGAAGTCGAAGAGGAGTATGTGCTTTCAGCCCACACATCGGAGGATAGTTCACAATCAACCTTGATTTGGTATGTGGACTTAGGTGCTACTAAGCACATGACTGGACAGAAGGAGTCGTTTCTCACATTGAAACCCCATAATGGTAAAGTCTCTCTTGGAGATGATACTACCTATGATATCCAAGGTATTGGTGACATCTCCTTGCAATTTGGTACACAAAAGTGTAGGCTCACTGAAGTCTTATATGTCCCTGGACTTACCAAAAATCTTCTTTTTGTTAATCAATTTCTTGATCACAACCTAAGGATAGAGTTTGATAAAAATGATAATAAAAAGGGCAGCCTAATCTATGATAAGTCTAAAAGGGAAAAGATTGTTGCAAGTGCTACAGATTGGTAAAATGTTTAGGCTTGACACAATTGCCAAAAATCAAGCTTTAGTGACTAAGGATAGTGATCTTGCTATGTTATGGCATCATAGATTTGGTCATTGAGCACTAGCTATTTGCTAACACTTAGTAAGAAAAGCATGGTCAAAGGGCTTCCCTCACTTGAGAAGTCGAGTGTTATTTGTTCTAGTTGTATTGTTGGAAAACAAAATAGAGCACCCTTCTATCCTAGTAAGCATCATGCAAGCCAACCTTTCCAGCTAGTGCATACCGATCTATGCGGGCCCATGGCACCTAGTCACAATGGATTCAAATACTTTCATCTTTTTGTTGATGATAACACTAGAAAAATGTGGGTATATTGCTTGCAAAGAAAAGATGAAGCTTTTTCTTGCTTCAAAGAGTTTTGCACTCTTGTGGAGAAAGATACAAATCATCCTATTTGTGTCCTCTACTCAAATCGAGGGGGGGAATACCCAGCATTGAATTCTCCACCTACTTGAAGGAAAATGGAATTTGGCGTCAACTGACTGCAACATACATACCTAAGCAAAATGGCGTTGCTGAACAGAGAAATCGCATCATCATGGAGATTCTACGTAGCATGTTGAAGGATTCTCATTTGGGACATGCTTATTGGGATGAAGTTGTGCATACATTAGTTTATCTTCTGAATCGTGCACCAACCAAAGCACTTGATGGCATTACACCAGAAGAATCATGGACAAGGGTAAAGCCATTTATTTCTCATCTTCGTGTATTTGGTTGCACAACATACATGCACATTCCTAAGCAACAAAGAAAGAAGCTTGATGAAAAATCCATGAAATATATTCTTCTTGGTTATAGTAGTGATTCTAAGGCATATCGTCTTATGCATCCTATCACTAAGAAGATATTTATCAGCAGAGATGTAATTTTTGATGAGAAGAGTGATTTAAGTTCACCTTCCACATCCTCACCTACTTCCGATAGTACTCCTATTTTCAACATGGATGGGAAAAATAATGGGGATGTTGAGCATTAAACTAACTCAACACCTACAGATGTCACAGGACCTTTGCCTAAGTGGTATATTAGTACCATTCGTGATGCAACACTAGATGGAGTCCCAAACACTTCCACTTCAAGACCAAGGACTTGTAGCATGGCTCGCAATGAGGTAAATCTAGCATTAATGAGGTAAGCTGTTGATAATTTTGAGCCATCTGATGTTCAGGAAGCACTAGAATCAATGCCTTGGAAAGAGGCTATGGATGCAAAGTATCAATCTCTGATGAAAAACAACACTTGGGAGCTTGTTGATCTACCACCTGGTAAGAAAGCAATAGGATGAAAATGGATATTTAAAACTAAGTATAAAGGAGATGGTAGTATAGATAAATATAAGGCTAGACTTGTAGCTAAACATTGTGCACGGAAAGAAGGGATTGACTATGAGGAAACATTTGCTCCCACAACAAAACTTAAAACCATTAGAATGATATAGTTTGGATGGAAATTATATCAAATGGATGTAAAAAGTGCATTTCTCAATGGAGACCTTAAGGAGGAGGTCTATATGACCCAACTAGAGGGATACATTGCACCTGGTAAAGAAGAAAAGGTATTGAAACTTGTCAAGTCCCTATATGGTCTCAAACAAGCTCCAAGAGCTTGGTATATTAAAATTGATGAACATTTGCTAAAACATGGTTTTACTAGGCATCCATATGATCCAAATCTCTATCTCAAGGATCAAGGGGGGGATATTGTGATCATTAATGTATATGTTGATAACTTAGTTATCACTCGAAGCTCAGAAACAATGGTTGAAACAACAAAGAATAATCTTAAGAAGGCATTTGATATGACAGATCTCGGGCTACTACACTATTGTCTAGGCTTGGAGGTATGGCAAACAAATTACCATATCTTTGTATCACAAAGAAAATATGCCAAGACATTGCTCAAGAAATTTAAAATGATGGATTCCAAACCCATGACTACACCTATAGAATCAAGTTTGCAGTTATTTGTGTCTGATCAATCTCCTCAAGTGAATGCAACTCTCTATCGACAGATGATTGGAGGTTTGATTTACTTGACTTACACTAGACCTGATATCAGTTTTGTTGTTAATTATCTCTCAAGATTTATGCAAGAACCAAAAATGTGCCATTGGAAAGCAGCAAAACGGGTACTAAGGTATATCCAAGGTACAATGAATCATGGTTTGGAATATAAAAGGAGTGATAAATTCTTCTTGATAGGGTACATAGATGCAGATTATGTAGGTTCTGTTGATGATAGGAAATCCACTTCTGGATTTGTTTTCTTCCTAGGTTCAGGACCTATTTCTTGGGGAAGTAACAAACAAGCCATAGTTGCTCGTTCCTCAACAGAAGCAGAATATCGTGCAGCAAGTGTAGCAGTTTGACTACACTACATATTAGAAGGATTGGGGGTACCACAAAACCAGCCTACAGTCCTCTATTGTGATAATCAGAGTGTTCTCAAGCTTGTTCGTAATCTAGTGTTTCATGAACGAACCAAGCATATTGAAGTTGACTGTCACTTCATATGAGAACATGTCCAACAAAACAACATCCAACTCCAATTTTGCACGACTCAAGATCAATGTGTTGATATCTTCACCAAGCCTCTTGCACGTGTGAAGTTTGAAAGTTTTTAGGATTCTCTTATTAGTACTTTAAAGAAATGATGTAATAAGGGGGGAATGTTGGGTATTCCATCATTTACTCCACATAGATAGTTTGTTGATTTTGTTATTGTTTAGTTATGGTTTGTTATTATTATTTAGCAAACCTATGATTTAGTTTGTTATTTGTTAAAACCATGAATGCGAGGTTCATGTTTTTTTCATGCATAAATACATGTTTCCAATGCAATGAATTCAATTTGAGGGTATGCTCTTAATAAATGTCCTCATGGTCAAAAAGAAAAATTGATGAAGATAGTGACTCAAAAGCAAGCAATGATAGCAAACCAAAATCAATGTAAGCCCAGCTAAATTGTTTGGAATAAACTCAATGGGCAACATTAGGAGTAAAATTGTTCAAGTTCTTAAAATTTGTGATCTTGTACCAATTTATACATGTGTTAACAAATGTTATAAGGGACCCTCCTGGAATGGCATAAATCAACATATATGGCAAACAAATGAAGTGGGAAAGAAAAATACAGTGCAGGTCTCATACAGACAAAATAAAAATATATGAGTAAAGATAAAGTAATGATGTAACAGATAGAAAGGAGAAAACTAATTATAAAGTTCTTAATTCCTCCATTGTATGGCCATTCATTAAAGTTAGTTCCACCATACAATTAGAAAAGAATTTCTAAATCTTTTGTATGATAAGGTGGCATACACTCCTAGGCCTCTATTGCATGCCCTTTCTCTTGTACTACTAAAACAAGTTATTTCATACAATCCACTGGTGCTCTTACTCATTCTATTGTACATCAACCATTACCTATAAACCTTTAGCCATAAAAAAATATCTGTTGAAGTACAGAATTCATATTGGAATATATACCACTGTACAATCTATGCAAGAAAGCCTAAAGTTTTCAAATATAGAATGGTACCTTGCAATGCCATTCTCCTCATCCATATGGTTGGAAAAGTCTTCAATTCTTGCCATACACCATACTCATTTGAAGTCACCTTCTCAAATCCTACAGTTTGACTCTTCTATTGCTGCTCTTGTAAGGCTCACAAAGCCTACTCCGAGCATTTATTTGCAGCACACAATATAGTTGCAATCTCCTATAACATGGTTTGGTTGTAGGTCTTGTAGTATCCTAGATTTCTTGCTAGCAGTGCATCCCTTTCCAAAAACTAGGCTTTCCCATGTCAACATCCCTTTCCCTTCATCTCCCTCAAGTCCCTAATTCCCTAATCCCCCACTTTTTAGACCTTTGTACTTTCCTCTACTAGCATGCATTGCCTTCATTCCCCACACCCCTACAACCCTACTTGCTTCTATTCCACAAGCTTCTAGAGTTGTGTCTCCCTCCTTGCACTCAGTCCGAGGAATTGGAATCCCCAATCCCCACAATACCATATATCCCTGAGTCCTAACCTTCACTATATCACGAGTTGATGAACATTTCTACTAACTTTACTAAAGAGGATGACTGTCCATCTTCCTCACTATGCTACAGAGCTCTCATCTCTCTACATTTGGATAGTTTGGAGCATGATTCAAAGACATACAAGTTTGTAACTTACAAAAGATGAACACTTTCCTCTTCCTACTATGATAGGTATTACAGAAATTAAATACAAGAACCAAAAGGAAAAGGAGGTTAGAGAATAAAAGGAGATATAGGGTGAAAGATGAGTACTCTAGAGCTTAGTAAGGAAAACAAGCAATCATCCTCTATTGATGCTCTTGGAGCTGCACTTCTCCCTCAATTGAATTGAATTGGTTACCTTAAGACTTTTCGTTTTGCTTGTGAATTGGTTGTCGTTATTGTGTGTTTTGGTTAAGGTTAGTTTTGCTAGGTTTGGTGTTGTTGGTATAAAGTTTAGGTATGTTTGGAAATTTTATTTTGTTGTGGTTTATTCCCCATAGACATCATTTTCCCAACATTTATTGCGTTGATATTCATTGGATCTTGTGACTAACAGTATAATTTACCTTCCCACAGTGCCTTTCACTCACACCAAAGGTTAATGCATATCAAGATTTCACTAGTAGATGGGATGTGAGTTCTGGAGATGAAATTCCAAATGGCTTTAATGAAGAGAAATTGTAGAGCCATGATAAGAATGGTAGTAATAAACCAAAAAGAGTTCCATACTCTAGAAGGTGGAAAATGGTTGTACAAGAACATTTTGCGAGTGACAAATTTACTCCCACAAAAGTCATTTTTGTAGCCAAATATTGTTATGGAGACTAAGTCAACATCATCATCCGAGGAGAAAATTCCAATGGCAATAGTAAAGGAAATGAGCATGGTAAGGGTTCTTTTAGATGAAAGAAGTGATTAAAAAGTAGGAAGAAAGACTAAAAAATATTGCACATTTTTTGTTTTTCTTGATAAGGATATCGTACCCTCCAAAAGGTTTTTTAATGATTGATTTAACAATGTGTGGGGTAAAAAGATAGGGTTGTATGCTTTCTTTTGTAGATTGGTGTCACAAGGATTGTTTGTATTTTTCTTTAAAAACTTCAACGTGCAGAAAAGAGTCTTAAATAAAAGTTTTTGAAACATAAATAAGATTGTGTTTAGAGTGATTATGTGGAGCCCTAAGCTTTCCCCCCATGAAGTGTTGTCTAGGTTTATACTCAAGTGGATTGAAATAAAAAGCATTCCCCCACAACTGCGGGCTCTTTTGCCCCGCACTCTTAAAACTATCGGAGATGTGCTCCAAGTTGAGAGTACTAGAGCCACCTTACCTCACATGAATGCAAAGGTTTTAATAGTCGTTAATCTAGAGAATCAGGATAACATATGTTTACAGCTAGAAAATAAAAAAATCCAATGTGAAGTAAACCAACTTGGTGGTCTCAATGTGTGTTTTTGGCATGTGGTGGGCATCAAAAAATAGATTGCCCAAAGATTATTTAAAATAAGTCAAGACCTATGAAAGATGAAGGTCCCCAAGTCCTTGGAAATAATGATATCAGAACTCAAATTGCAAACAAAAATTTGAATAAGTTTGGAGAGGAGACTATAATGGCAGATCGTTTCTATAAGGACAATAAAATGCATGTGAATATTGACAATAATATTAGTTTAAATGAACCCACATGTCAACATGAACTATGACAATTGTGTTAAAGGGGAAGTTCATAAAATGAACTTTGAGGGGGAGGATTATATTGCTGGGATGAGGCTAAGTCTCAAGTTTCCCAAGAGACCCAAGTGTTACAGGAAACTAATTTTGTTGTTTGGATGGAATAGAAAAATGTATTTGTAAGGGGGGTTTAAAAAGGAAAAAAGATTCAATCAAATTCAATATAGATAAGGGTCAAAGTTCCATGGATGATAATGATAAGGAAAAAAAAGAAGGGTCTATCTTTAATGAAATAGTGGACGAATTTAGGAAAACTAAGTTTGTTGAGTCACCTAGTGGGATCCATAGAATAGGAAAAAAGAAAAAGAAAAAGAAAAGAAGATGCCAAGTTGCTTCAAAAGGCTTTACAAAGGTCTTGTTGGAATTGATTGTCAATGATGTCAAAGGAGTATGAGAGATTGTTAGAATATTGTCATTGATGTCAAAGCGAATGAATGAGATTGTTGTCATTGATGTCAAAGGTGAGAAGAGCACTTTGTCAATAGAAGAAATTGTATGATGGGCAAAGGCCAAAGGTCACTAATCAATGTTCGAAGACCAAGAAAAATCATATTGTTGATTAAAATTGTTATACCCAAAAGTGGCCGACCCTCTTTATTTATGCAAGAGCAATCTATATGAATGCTGGTTGAATTCCTTGTTAGCATGAAGTAATGTCCAGGCTGGCCGACCTTCATTATTTTGGCGCCCCTGTTTATCATGTGGAAGATAAAAACATATGTTAATGTCCAACCACCCAAGTTCACTATAGCAGCACTAATCTTTAAAATAAGAATACATTTAGAAACAGTGATCAATATAATGATTAATAAGGAAGCAATTTATATAAGACAAAGGGAGCAATTAATATTACTAAGGCAGTGATTCCTATTAAAAAGGCAGCGATTCATAAAAGCAGTGATAGAGTTTGTAAAAGGAAAAACATCATTAACAAAAGATGCCTCCTTTGGAAAGAATGCATCCTTGGTGAAGTGTTCTCTCTTGAGGGAATCACACCTCTTTCCATATAATATGAAGATATAAAATCAAATTGAGAAGAGTGGATAAAATATGAGATGTGTGAGTGGAGCAACAAAAGATATATCAATAATGAAATGAATCATATATCAATGATGAAGTAAATCAAATTCAATAAAGGATTGAATCAAATATCAACAAGGGAATGAATAGAAGATATATTATGAAGCGCTTCTTACATGATAAAGAAATTAATTAAATAAATAAAGATTAGTTTTAACCAAAACTCACAAGGGTTCAATGAAGGGTCGTGTATCATGATGAGACAAAATATATAAGAGAAGTCATTCCATGAGATGATGTGTATGTGAAAGTTTTATCATTCAAGAATGAGTGAGGAATAAATAAAAAGGAGAAAGAAAAAGTGTTTGAAGGCAGCAACTAGTCTTAACAAAAAGACATATCCTTTTAAATAGTTATCTCTTTTCAAAGAGATGCAACTCTTCATTGAGATGTAAAGATATAAATAGATGTGTGTGGAATAGAAAGGAAGATCTATTAGTCAAGAGAGAAGTGTGTGGAGGATTGTTGGAAATATTGTCATTGATGTCAAAGGTATACAAAAGTTTGAAAGTTGTCATTGATGTCAAAAGATTATGTTGGCATTAATGTCAAAAGTATTTTTATGAGCGAGATTAATTGTTGTCATGTCATATCATCACATTGGAGTGATTCATTTCAACAATTAGAGTGCCATAGTCAAGGCAACTTGGATCAGTTTTATAAGGCAATGTGAAGCAGATTCATAAGATATTTTTAAGCAGGGATATAACAATTAATGGGATCATATTTGTAGTTTAAATTAAAGATTTGAACTTAGATATTTATTTGGGCCAATTCATTCTTTGGCACCAATATGTGAAGACAAAAATCTAAAAGTAAAATGATATGGACCTCCCTCATGTTGATGCCTTCATCATCTATGATGGCCGACTACACTTGGAATATTGTTTGAGGAAGCATCAATTATTTAATGAGTAGCAATACCTAAGTAAGAGAAGAAAATACAATTGCTATGTTAAGGGGTCGCCGTCTAATAAGGAGAGCAGAAACTTAATGAGTATGAGATGCAGCAATTAGAAGGCAGCATATACAATTAAGATAGCAGTAATCATATAACAAAGTCAGCAAAGAAATTAAGGTTTGGTAATTGTTTACAAAATTCAGCGCTTTATTATTGAAGAATTAAATAAGATAAAATATAATTATATTTGCAGCACATAAGACAAAATAGCATATAGGACAAAAATCAGAAAAAGACAAAAACCAAAAGCAGCGGGTGATATCCTTAATGAAGTGTGATTATATGTTTCAAAAAGGAGCGATTATAATCGTGAAGAGGTGCACAGGCTTTATCATATTTTGTTTGTTATCAATAAAGCAGCACTTATGTTAGTAATGCATAATGAGGGCAGTGATGGAGATAGTTTTATGACGGCAATGATTTAATAATATTATGAAGAGGTGGATATCATTGTTGAAAAGCAGCAATCTGATTTATTAATGTTATGTTTGTAATTATGCTGATATCAAAAGACATGTCTTAACCAATAGTTGTGTCTATTTGAAGAGTTATCTCTCTTCTTGAAAGCATAATACATATAAAAAGGAGATTGTAATTTGAGAGGATGAGTGTGAGGATCGTGTGGAGAATTAGAAGATTTATGATACATACACCAGCCAAAAGACTTTGAAATGCAGTTTTTGAGAAAGATATATACAGAAGTGAAGTATAATGGAGAGAAAAAATAAGCTGATTTATGAGCAGACTTGTAAAGTCTTTATGATCAGATTTATGAAGAGTTCATAAGCAAATTATGAGGAGATTGTGAGTGAGTTTATTATGAGCAGAATTAAAAGAAGATTTATGAGCAAAGTAAATAGAGATTTGTGAGCAGAATAATGGGAGACTTCTGAGGATATTCGTGAGAGATTTCAAGGCAGAATTGTGAAGAGTAATTTAAAAAAGAGTTTTGAGCAGATTTGTGAAGGAGTTTTTCAAGAAGACAAAGACTTTTTTGTGTTGAGGTCAGTGCCTCATATTGAGTAGATTGATTATACTGAGAAGGGGGGGTGGGGAGTGTTGAATCAGTATAATACAAACTTTTACCAATTTAAACTTAATCAATCACAATAACATCATTTACTCAACATCAATAATTATGCACATGAGAAGAACACATTAACACATGATATTTATGTGCAAACCCTTATAGGAGAAAACCACGGCAAAATATTGCTTTATATATAAAATCTTCTTACAACTTTGTTGGCACCAACCTCCAAGAGACACCAATTCCCTCAAGTCGTAGGTGCGCTCATCAAGGATAAAAATATATATTATTGTGGATATGTGTGAAAAGGCAGCAATTATTATTTAAAAGGAGTCATGACTATTTGAAGGGTCATTATCTTTGAAAGGATGTATCTCTTCATAGAAATATGAAGATATAAAAAGGAATAAGAAATGTGTTGATGAAACACACAATTATATTGAGAGGGGGGTTGAATCAATAGAGATCAGAACTGAACTTCTCAGTTTAATCAAACATAGCAATATTACATCAAACTTTAACTATCCATAGCAATACCATATATATGCAAGATCTAGCAATTAAGAACACACATTAGAGACATACGATTTTACATAGAAACTCTTATGGGAGAAAACCACGGCAAAATATTGCTTGTATAAATCTTCTCACAAATTTCATAGGCACCAACCCACTAGAGACTCCAATTCCCACCACTAAGCACCAACCCAGCAAGAGACATTAATCTCTTCTAATAAGAGGCACCAACATCTCAATCTCCTCAATTAGGAGGCTCCAACCTCCAAATGAATAATATGATAATTTGTTTGTACCTTCCTCTTAGATCTGCCCTTAACAATTGCTCACAAATTTGCAATACACTCACTCATAAATCTGCACTATAGTCTTCAATATTTCTGCTCATAAAAACTCCATGATCTTGCTTTTATTTCTCTCACAAATTGATGCTAAATGCTTCTCATAAATCTGCTCACATATTTTTCATAAATCTGCTAAAAAATCCTTTTATTTTTTCTCTTCATATGAATTATATTCCTTGAATTGATTGATTATCCCTCTCTCTTCAAGCTTCTATTTATACCTTCAAGATGCCCCTTCACCCAAGGGAGGCGACCCCCCCAAGAGGAGTTGGCCAAGATAGCAAGAAAAAAAATTATTATTTTTATTTTAATGCCC
>VDFB02366237.1:0-21290 GCA_007258455.2 Sequoia sempervirens | reverse complement strand
TGTATTTAGGAAGGTTGATCATCAATCTCAAGTTTACATCTTCTCACATTATTCTCCTATTGCTCCTTCATTTGGCATCTAGTGGATAATTTTTAGGAGATTCAACGTGGTCATTTGAACCTTGGTATACTTCCATCTACTAAGGTTCTAGAGACATGTGTTGATATTCAATCTCGTTCATTTACTGTTGCTTCTTATGAGACTAGTGTTGATACATCCATGGCTTCATGTGATTTAGTGTAGTAGGATATTCATAGTCTTCTAGATACAACTACTTGGGATGAGTACTTGACAAATATTTTAGGGTTATTTTGTGAGTCCTATCTTGCAAACTTGGAGGACACTATTGAGGATATCCACCTCCTCTTTGATATTATTTTGTATGAAGTTGTGAGTGTATTGAAATTTTGAAACTAAAAAATGATAATAATGTAATGAAAATATCCAATACCTCTAATAAAAACTACTTCAATAGAGCATGAGCACAAACAAATCAAATCAAATCAACTAATTAACTCAAATGACACCTCCACAAATACCTCAATTTACTCCATTGTATATGATAATGTTGTAAATATATCAATATGTGGACTACTCTTTTTTAGCATAACCTTGATAGAAAATGGATATAATAATAGCCTAGATTTCTCAAAGCTTATGGAATTCTCAAGATGATTGTGGATGATTTGATAGCTTGGAATAATGGTTGATTTATAACTTTCACTTGATATTGATCAAGAGTGGAGGATGATTAGAAGGACTGATCTAGATGAGATTGATTGAGAGATCATGATGAATGTGCAAGTTGTTGGTATGTGGTGATTGATCATGCAAATATTGTACACTCATAACATATCCTCACTGGGGTTCCCGCTAACATGTCAAGGTTTTCCTGCTAGCATGTCAAATGAAAAAGCGACTTTGTAAAACCCTAATTCTAGAAGCTTCCAAAAAGATTGTTATAAGTGGCTAGGATGTAAGTTGCGGTGTGTGTGATTCACAAGATTGTAATATGTTTTGCACTAGATAATAAAATCACTGGGTGGTTGAGTTTCTGTGGATGTAGCCCATATTGGTTGAACCATGTTAAAATTTTGTGTTGATTTCTTTTGTGTTATTCTTCATTGTTATTTCTGGGTTATTTAATTTGCATATAATTGTTAATATTTATTGCTCTAATCTACCTGAACCCTAACACAAGTGGCATGCATCCTTTAACTAATGAGTTAATTGGTCGCATGAGTGATTTGATTGACTGCATGAATGAGTGAACGAAAGAAGTTTTATTTTTAGTTGACTCACTTAAAATAATATACAAAAATTAATTAATTAAATATATTTATTTAATTCATGTGCATGAAGGAAGATATTATTAGAAAATAAATAAAATATTAGTTTTACTTATTTTTAGAAGAATTAAATATTTAAAAAATTAACTAAATAAATTATATTATTTTATTTAATTTTTAGACAAAATGTTAGCTAATTAAATCATTAAAATTATTTAATTATAGTGGATAATAAGAATTAATTATTTAACTAATTAAATAATAAAAATAATTTAATTAATGTGGAGAGGAAAATTTGATGATTTGATTAAATAATTAATAATGAATGTTTATGAGGAAATTTGATGAATTAATTAAATAATTAAAAGTTATTTAAATAATATTTATGAGGAAATTTGATGAATTAATTAAATAATTAGAAATTATTTAATTAATGTGGATGATATAAATTGATTTGAATGGTGTTAGATTAATTAACTAATTATAATTAATTAATTAATATTGATAAAGGAATTGATGAGAAGTGATAAGGTGATGAGATGAAACAAATTACTCATTTTTAGGTGTATACATTTTCTCCTCTTTGAGACAATTTTGATGGTATTATTTCAAGACATAATGATGGTATAAAAGAATTTGGTGATGACATGCCCTAGTGTTCCCCAATGGACCAAGGGATGGAGGTTGGTTGCCCCCTCGAGAAATGGGCAAAAACAAATAATTTTTTTGTAGAGGTCATGATAGGAAAATATTGTAGGTTTAATGGATTAGTGTTGAAAATATGGATCTGGATGGAGGAAAATTGGGGAATACAGATGTATGAGATGAAGAAAATAGATTGAAGCTAAGGCTAGTAGGGGGAGTACTTAGGGTTTTAAGATGGATATGAGTTATTATGGAAGAAAGAGGTGAAATGTAAGATAATGAAGAATGTGTAATTGTCTTTGATCAAATATCAAATAGTGAAAGCTATAATGGAATGAAAAGGTGGATAGAGAATATCAGATGGAAAGGTGATATGCATAGGTTATTCTTGAATAATGTAGAGAAAAATCCTTATTTTGATATAATAAATGGATATTATTTAATAAGATATGAGGAAACAAGGTGATGTTGTATCCCTTGCATGGACTTTGACTTTACAAACAAAAGGATTGTCCTTATTCATACTAGAAATACTAGAACCTTGCGAGATCTATGTGAGGAAGTGAGAATTAAAGCATGATAGTCCAAGTGCATAAAAGGTATGAAATGACCTTATATGTAAATGATAATTGTTTATGCAAGAAGCTACCTCAACACAGAAAAGGTAAGTATTTGCTTTGATCATAATATAAGAACATCCCACAAACATGATAGATGAAAACAGTGACCACATCTCATTATATGCTCCTCTAAATATGCCAAGATA
Organism: Sequoia sempervirens; assembly: GCA_007258455.2. Lineage (NCBI taxonomy): Eukaryota > Viridiplantae > Streptophyta > Pinopsida > Cupressales > Cupressaceae > Sequoia > Sequoia sempervirens. The sequence goes on along the minus strand of VDFB02366237.1, from coordinate 18,590 downwards.
TTGAAATATTGAAGTGGTCTTAAGTAAACAATAGAAGGAAATAAAAAGATAAATAAAAAATAAAAATACTAATTGATAAAACAAACTATCAACCATTATATCGCTTGCCAAAAATGGTATGTTGATACTAGATTATGCAGTGAGAAGGATACATTTATTGAGTTTTGGATTGAGATGATGGATTGAATGCTTAGACAATAGGTATGCAGGTAGCTGGTTGATTCAACAATGGTCTTAACTTGTTAATTTCATGATAGATTGATGTTTTTGCATGATGTATAATTTTCTTTTGCTTGTGTGTCAAGTCTAGGTGGTGATGGTTTATTATGGGTGGGATGAAAATTTAATTATTTGTGTATGTTTGTGGATATTGAAGCATACATTTATTGTTTTATTGGTTTATTGGTGGGAGACAATGATAATAATAATAATGATAAAAATTTAGATTAGAATCTAAGAGATGAGATGATGATGATGTAATGATAATGATGAAATGATTATGTGAAAGGCTAAATAAGATTGATGAATTTTGAAATGGAAATGAATCAATAACAAATCCAACACAATAATCAAATGACCTATTTCAATAAAGTGTGTGCACAAACATGAAAAAAAATCAAATAAACCTACTTTACCTCCACCAATGTGCTTATTCTTACTCCAATGTAGAATGTTGTAATACTAATTCAATAGTATGTAGATTTCTCAATAACATTAGCATAATCTATATAACAAAAGCAATGCAAAAATGGGTATAGTATGGATGTAAGATTAATCAAAATTAATGGGGATATTGAATGACTAAAATATGGATATTTTATAGATTTTACTGATATTTGATCAATGGTGTAAGATGTTGAGATGATCAACATATGAGATTGTTTGAGAGATCATGAGGAACATACACATGCAACATGTCAAGATGAAGGGTTGTGATGAGCCATTAAGTGATTGCATAAATCAAATGACTTTGCATGGGTAGATGAAATGGAAGTGAGTGAGAGTGAACTGAGGTTTCTTTTTAGTTAACTCACTAAATTTATAGATGGTTACTAAATTTAGAGATGGAGGAATATAAATAGAATGATATATTTAGGAGATAAATAAAATAATAATTTTATTTATTTTTAAAGGAATGAAAAAGTCAAACTAAACAAATTAAATAACTTATTTAATTTTAGAGGAAACATTAGCTAGTTGGATGAGAGGAATGCATGACTGAATTAAATAATTAAAAATTATTTAATTAAAGTGGTTGGAGGAAAATGATTAATTTATTAAATAACTAAAAAATATTTAATTAGTGTGAATAAGGGGAAATGATAAATTAATTAAATAATAGTGAAGAGGGAAGATGATGAAATAAATTAAATAATTTAAAAATTTAATTAAAGAGGGAAATGTACTATCTTAAGAAATTATTTAATTAATAATGATGAAAAGGTTGACAAGAGATGATGACAAGGAACAATGATGTTTTGGAAGAAATGAGTTATTGATTTTGAGGTGTCTGCATTTTCCCCTCTTTTAGATAATGTGCCCTGTTGCATTGTTTCAAAGAGATGCTATTGGTATGAAATTTTTCTAGGTGATGATGTGTCCCATTGTACAGAGGGATGAATTCTAGATGGTAGGTTGCTCCCTTAAGAGGTTAGCCAAAAATAAATAAAAATTAGGTCAAGCTCATGATAGGTAAATGATGAAGAGGAGGTTGAAAAATGGGTCAAACTTGGATAATGAATGATTTTGAGGGGTATAGGTTATGAGAAAAATAAATTAGGGGAAGGTAGGTGAGATAAATTTAGGGTTTGGATGCTTATATATAGACATGGAGGGCCATTTTTAAGTCATTTTCATCCTCCTAGTTCTTGAGTTGCAAAGCCTCTCAAGTGATTAGAGCACAAAGGATTTGTAGAGATGGTAAGGATTATGAGAGATCTTCACCATATACAGAGAATCTGTCAATAGTGATGGCTAGCCAAAGCACTCGTGGTAATATGTATCTAACCCTTAGTTCATTAGGCCTAGGTATAAGTGTCATAAATGATAGGTCAAACTAGGTGAAATGAAGAAAAAGTGGGGTATGGCCCTAAGATTTTACTCTAGGGTTTAGGCACTTTTCCAAAAAAATTATTTAGAGGGTTGAGGTAGTAGGGGTTTGATGCATCTAAACAAGGTATAAGATTGACTTACAACCTAAAAGGTGAGTCAACTTTCCCTTGACCAAAATTGGGATGGATTTTGGAATCTAATGAAATAATTTGAATAGGCTAATGATGCAAATAACCATTTGTTAAACAGGCGTAGGACAACTGAGAGGGGGGGTGAATCAATTGTCTCACAAATCTATACTTAAAAACTTTATCACTCATCAATTCTTTAACTATACTATTCTATTATTAAATATGAGCATTAAATACAAATAACAAAAAGCAAATCAACACAATGAACACCGGATTTTTACGTGGAAAACCCAATAAGGGAAAAACCACGGTGAGGGTTAACTCGCAATATAAAGATTATAAAAAGGCTCACTGCCCAAAAGAGGACTCACTATCCAAGTACAAAGGCTCACAGCCTACAAAAAGGACTCACTGTTCAACAGGGAGGCTCACTGCCTACAGATACAAAAGAGAATAAAAGATCCACCACTACAATTAAAGCACATTTGTAGGATTACAAAAACCCTTGTCTCACTGTCTTCAACACAACTCGCACACACACTTCTGCTCTTATGATTTGTGGCTTACTTTCATCACTTTGCATCACACTATCATACACATCTTCACAATTCAACTTGCTTTTATACCATTCTCAACCTTAGAAACATTTACCAAGGTCGGCCACAAAACAACATTTCATAAATTCAAATTAGGTTGGAAGCTCAAAATTCCCACAATGGAAAGGAATAAGAGTGGACCAATAAAATTATTTTCTTGAACCATCTACACGCTTCCTTAATTGAATTTTATTCTTAGAATGAAGTTTAAACACCAGGTCAGCCAAACCTAATGAAAACATAGATAAACATTGATGCACACACTTCCCAACAAGAAGATGACACGTGAATGCCACAAGACACTTAATTAAGCACAAGGCAACATCTCAAAACCTTCCAGATACATCCACAACAAAAACAACAGACTTCAATCACTAAATTCCTTTCACCAGTCATCCTGGACTATGCAAACTCATACAGGAATACTGAACCATGACTTCCTTATTACCAAACTCCAAACCTCTTTTCCAAAGCATAGGAAAGACCTTCACAAGACATATCCTAGATCGGCACGATCTAAAACAAAACAACGAAGAACTGTGAGCAAAAACATTTCTCCTAGTCCATAGAAGATCAAAACTTGCCAGACAGTCCATATACCGATGAACACAACTTCCATGTACCATCTCACCAGAAGTTGAAACTTAGGATATGTTACCATTACATACTTATTAATAATACTTCATATCCACACAAGTGTAGGATCAACACAGGAGAAACACGAAGCACATACCATAGCACATTTTGAACACACTCAACACTCTATCTTCTCTTCTTTATTTAATTTTCTCAAAAGCACTTGGAAACTCAACGATACTACACAACTACAACACCATAAAGATAGCTCCATGTAATCACTGCATCTCAAAAGTATCTTAGCTATACATGTACAAACATCAACATACTGAACTCTATTGACATCAATGACAACACCACCAAACTAGCTCATATTTGTAACAATCTCCCCCTTTGTCATTGATGGCAACACATAACCTTTTCTCCCCCTTTGACATCAATGGAAAAGAACAACAAATTTGATTACTCCCCCTTCGGAGTACACCTATATTACAACAATGAAACCACTTCTACTCCTCCAGTAGAGTAGACCCAACAATCAGTCCATCTAAATGAAGAATTTATGAATTCAGTAGACTGATGCACCTTCATGTGCGCCTGGTTAGGAGGGCCAATGATCCCCAACATCTCTCTAAGATGCTCAAAAGCATCCTTTGTAAGAGCCTTGGTAAATATGTCTACAATTTGTTCCTTTGTCGTCACATATTCTAGTCTAATCTCGTTCACCATCACTTTTTCTCTCAGAAAATGATACTTGATAGATATGTGCTTTGTTCTTGAATGCATAACCAGGTTCTTCAAAATGTTTATTGCACTTGTATTGTCACAAAAGATAGAGATAGGTTCATCACATACTACACCAATATCTTTCAGAGTTTGTTTCATCCATAAAACTTGTGTGCAACAGGATGCTGCAGCAATATATTATCCCTCTGTAGTTGATAAAGAAACCGAGTCTTGCTTCTTACTCAACCATGAAACCAATCTCCCACCAAGAAAGAAAGCACCACCAATGGTACTCTTTCGGTTATCTACACATCCATCCCAACCAGCATCTGTATAAGCACTCAGGGTAAAATCATTACTTGTAGGATACCATAGTCCATAATCTAGTGTGCCCTTAAGATATCTAAATATCCCTTTTACAGCCATAAGATGTTCTTCTCTAGGATCTACTTGAAATATAGCAACTAAACACACTGCATGCATAATATTTGGTCTAGTAGTAGTGAGATACAACAATCCACCAATCATGGATTTGTATTTTCTCTGATCAGTCTTAGCAGATTCATCATCCTTGCTTAGCTTACATCCGATTATCATAGGAGTACAGACCGGTTTATAATATTCCATCCCAAACTTTTTCAACAATTCTTTTACATACTTAGACTATGAGATGAATATCCCTTTATTCATTTGATTCACTTGTAGACCAAGGAAGAAATTCAATTCACCAATCATAGGAATCTCAAATTCTTTCTGCATTTCTTCAGCAAACTTTTTACACATGCCATCATTTCCACCAAAATGATATCATCAACATAAAAAACTACAATCAACATCTTATTACCTTGTACTTTGAAGTAGAGATACTATCAACAGAACCTTTTCCAAATCCTTGCTTTTTCAGATATCTATCCAATCTTGCATACCAAGCTCTGGGTGCTTGCTTCAATCCATACAATGCTTTCTTCAGTTTACAAACCATATCCGGTTTGTCAGATAATTGAAACCCTTCAGGTTGCTCCATATACACTTCATCCTCCAACTCACCATTCAGAAAAGCTGACTTAACATCTGTCTGATATACCTTGAAGTCCTTGTGGGAAGAGAATGCCAAAAACATTCTAATAGCTTCGATTCTGGCCACAGGGGAAAAAGTCTCTTCAAAATATATACCTTCAACTTGTGAATATCCTTTGCATACCAGTCTTTCCTTATTCCTTACTACTTCTCCATTTTCATTCAGTTTGTTTTGGAACACCCATTTAGATCCAATCACATTTTTTTTCTAAGGTCTAGGGACTATATCCCATGTCTGATTCTTTTCTATCTACTGCAGTTCCTCTTTCATAGCTCTCATCCAACTTTCACCTTCACATGCTTCTTTTACATATTTAGGTTCAATTTTAGAAAGTAAACACAAATTTACCTCAGCTGCAACTTTGCTTCTTGTCTTCACTCCTTCACTCTTGTCTCCAATTATCTAATCTTGTGGGTGATTATTTTGTACATATTTAGGAGTCCTAGCAACAGGTTTTGGTTCATCCTCTTCTTCTTCTTCTTCCACTTGTTCCTCTTCTTCTTTCTCTTCTTCTTCTTCTTCCTTCTCCCTATTTTCTTCAAGTATATGTCCACAGATAGGATCATCATGTTCAATTTCACTTATCTCAATAGGTCTGCGTATGTCTTCATCAACTTTCACATTAGCACTTTCAATGATTTTTCTCAATCTTTTGTTGAAGCATCTGTATGCCTTGCTAGTAGTAGAGTATCCAAGAAATATTCCTTCATCACATATAGCATCAAACTTTCCAACATTTTCATCATCTCTTTTAATATAGCATCTACTTCCAAATACCTTAAAATATTTCACAGTAGGAGTCTTACTAGTCCAAAACTCAAAAGGTGTCTTTGTGTTGTTGTGTCTGATATGAACTCTATTAAGAACATAAACAACAATATGTATTGCCTCCCTCTGATACACATCTAGTACATTAGAATCTTTCATCATAGTTCTAGCGGCTTCCTGAACTATCTTATTTTTCCTTTCAACAACTCCATTCTGCTGAGGGGTTCTCAAAGCATAAAACTATCTCTTTATTCCATGATTCTCACAAAATTCATTAAATTCACCATAAGTTAATTCACCACCTCAATCAGATCTCAAACATTTTATTTTCATATTTACTACATTTTCCACTCTCGCTTTGAATAACTTAAACCTATCCAGGGCCTGATTCTTTTCTCTGAGAAAAGAAACCCAAGTCATTCAAGTATAATCATTAATAAGCAACATAAAGTACCTATCTCCATTCAGGCTAAAAGTCCTGGTAGGACCATAGAGATCGGTGTGAATCAACTCGAACATTTTGGTTGTAGAATGTTCTTTTCCCTTAAAGTTGCATCTTGTTTGCTTCCCCAATTGGCAACTTCTACACATAGCATTAGCAGGTCTTGTGATTCTAGACAGTCCTCGAACAATCTCTTTAGCACTAATCTTGACTAGGTTATCAAAGTTCACATGTCCCATTCTCCAGTGCCATAGCCAAATTTCACTGATTTGAGATACAAGTAAATGATCATCAACTCCCTTCAATTGATATATTTTTCCATGAGTTCTTCTTCTAGCTGCAATCATATCCTCCTTTTTGGATCCTTTTCTGATTTCACAGGTATTGTTCTGAAACACAAGTTTAAAGCCATTTCTGCATATCTGACCAACACTCAAAAGATTATGTCTCAAACCATTCACATACTATACATCATTAGTATTATGCACTCCATCAAAATTGATTGAACCTTTACCACAAATCTTAGCTCCTGAATCATCACTGAACATGACTAAACCACCATCATATTTCCCAAGTTTAGTGAACTTACTCTTATCTTCGGTCATGTGATTAGAACATCCACTGTCAACTACCCAGTAGTCTTCATCATGTCTTGCATGAAAAGTGGTAACCAAATTACCTTCCCTCATATTCTTCTTAACCTCTAGAGCCATCTTACACATTTTCTAGAGTTAGTCCAGATACTGATTTATTTTCCAAAGCTAAGAATAAACATTCACTATCATCAACCTCATTATCATATTCGTCATCAGAAATACCTGCCTCTTACTTAACATAGTATAGATTCTTATACCTTTTATCCTTCCTATCCTTATAATCCTTGTTCTTCTTATGTGTACCCCTATTCGGACATCTCGAAGCATAATGACCAATGTTACCACAACTAAATCATTTAAAGGGTAACATCCCTTTATATTTTCCAGTTCCTTTCTTCAAATTCCTGGTGAAGTTTGCTTCCAACTCTTCATCTTCACTATTCGGTTCTTCAATCTTTAAAGCCTTGAATGTCATTTCTATCTTCTCTTATGTCTTTTCATCTTTCTAGAAATTTCTTATCTCAAATGCTTGCAAGGTGCCAAACAACTCTTCTATAGTGTACTTCTTAGGATCATACATTTCTTCAATAGAGAATATCTTGTCATTGTAACATTCTGGTAATGTGATTAGAATCTTCTCGATTAGATCTTCATCTGGTAGTTTTCCATGTTGATTCTTAACATCATTTGCTACCAGTTCAACTCTTTGAAATAAACTTGTAAATTCTTCACCATCTTCCATCTTTAGGTTCACAAATCTACGCTTTGCTGCCAACCTCTTTGTCAATTTCACCTTTTTGTTTCCTTCATACATGTCTTCCAACTTCTTCCAGACCTCATATGTAGTATCAAGAGAATTAACCTTGACTCGCTCAATTTTAGATAAGCCATTGCAAATCACATACTTCGCCTTCTCATTTTCTTCATAAGTAGAGATCTCATATGCCAAATTAGCACCACCAAACGAAAGTGTATACTTATTCTCAATGGCCTTCTAGGTCTTAAAACCAAGAGATATAATGAATCCTCTTATATGTCCCTTCCAGTCATTGTAGTTAGTTCCATCAAACATAGGGATTGCCAATTTGTGTGCCATTGGATCTTCCTTAATCAGTTAAGCTCTACACAAGGAACCACAAGCTCTAATACCAATTGTTAAACAGGCACAGGACAACTGGGAGGAGGGGTGAATCAGTTGTCACACAAATCTATACTTAAAAACTTTATCACTCATCAATTCTTTAACCACACTATTTTGCTATTAAATATGAGCATTAAATACAAATAATAGAAAGAAAATCAACACAATGAACACTAGATTTTTACGTGGAAAACCCAATAAGGGAAAAACCATGGTGAGGGTTAACTTACAATATAAAGATTATAAAAAGGCTCACTACCCAAAATAGGACTCACTGTGTAAGTACAAAGGCTCACTGCCTACAAAAAGGACTCACTGTCCAACAGGGAGGCTCACTGCCTACATATACAAAAGATAATAAAAGATTCACCACTGCAATTAAAGCACACTTGTAGGATTATAGAAACCCTTGTATCACTGTCTTCAACACAACTTCCACACACACTTCTACTCTTATGATTTGTGGCTTACATTCATCACTTTGCATCACACCGTCATACACATCTTCACAATTAAACTTGCTTTTATACCATTCTCAACCTTAGAAACTGTAATAACCCTCCTAGTTGCAAGTTGGACTCATTAGTTTTATGCTTTGATTTGATACTTTGATACATTGATACTATGATGGTACTGCTTGTGTGGTTGGTTAGTGAGACACTTGATGATGTTGTTACTCCTTTTGTGGACATGATTATTTCATATGACATTGTGGTTGGTGATGTTAGTTGATTTCATATTTATATTATGATGTAGTGATTTAATAGATTATGTCATGAGATGAATGGTTAGTTTAGAAATGTATTTTATCAATCATATTATAATTGTTAGAATAGGTGTGATGAAGGACAGTGTAACATCACTCATTGCGAGTGCTCTGTTACGCTGCGATTCCTTCTCACAACACAATGCTTTGATTTATATATATATGCACATGTACACAACTTCGTTTGTATGCAGGAATTGCAGGTACATAGTCTCGATTCCACCTGCTTCGGCAGGACAGGGCGAGCACAAATAACCCAACGGTATAAAGTTGAAACAGAGGTGACAATGAAGTTTTCCCATTCCATGATGTCAGACCGCCTTGTTGAATGGTATTGTATGTTCTGTAGTTGTCATGATTTGTGGTTGAGGTTGTGTTATGTTGTATTTAATTACGGTTGGTATTTTATATGTTGTGGTGTTTTCAATTTAAAAATTGTTGATTAAAATATTAGATTTAAATTGTATTTGTATATTTAAATGTTTATTTATTTGAAAAGCCATGTATTTTATTAAATTTTAAATGGTGTATTGTCAATGTAAATAAATTGCCAAGTGGAAGTTAATAATAAAATAAATAAAGTTAAATTTTTGTGCATGAGCAAGGCTGGCAAAAAAAATGGAGTTTTAAAATAATAATAATAATAATAATAATAATAATAATAATGACAAACTGGAAAATGAGGTGGGAGCAGAAAATGCAATGCTGTTAATAGAAAATGGTTGTTGGGTTGCATGTAGGAAAGGAAAATATAGGGAGTTTTTGGGAAAATGAATCAAAAAAAAAAAAGGGATTCTTTGCTGGAAAAAGGGATGGCAGTATTTTAGAATTTTATTTTTTTGAAAAGAAGGGGATTGTGCTGATTTAGTTTTGGGGTGGAGAATTTATCAAAAAAGAAGAAGAAAGGAAGAGGAAGGAGAAGCTGGAAGCAAGGTACGGAGGAAGGAGCGAAAGCCATTCGAAGGGCTAATCGGAGCAGGAACTTCATCGTATTTCCAGCCAGCAGGAGTCCAGGTTCCAATAAGATTTCTTCTCCTTTATTTGTTTAAAATTTCAATAAAAATCACATTGTTTTGGGTAAAGAAAGTAAATTTGAGAAATTTGGGTTTTCAAACAAATTAGGAAAAATTTGGTTTTCAAATAAATTTGAAAAGAAATCGGTTTTAAACAAATTAGGAAAACTGAAGTTTTTATCAAACAAAATAGGAAAACTGGGTACTGGTTTCAAACAAAATAGGAAAAAAATATGGGTTTTCATGCTTTTGGGAAAAATCGGGATTTTCAAGTAATTTGGGGAAAACTGGGTTTTCAAGTGATTTGAAAAAAAAAAAAATTGTTGTTTGAAATAAATGGAAAAATCTGTTGTTGAGAGTATATTGTATTTAATTAAAAACCCTGTTTACCTCTGTATATCTGTTGAAGAAAATTCATCTCTGCTCTAAAAATCTTAATTTATTCATTCCCCTATTTTTTTGTTGGAATTACAAATAAATAAATATATATATATAATAAATATATATATACTAATATAATGAAATGTTGATTTGAAATTTGTATTTTTCAATTATCTCTTTAGACTGTAAATTTTCTTTTAAATTTTGGTTTTAGAGCCGAGCTGCGTCGGCGTCCGTGCCCGTAAGGACGGAATTTGATATTTAATACAAAATAAAAATGTTATTTTTAAAATTTACATATATTAAAAATATATATATAAAAAAAAAATTAAAAAAAAAATATTATAAAGGGCTTGGGACTGACCGCCTCGCACCCGGTGTTGGCGGTGTGTGATCAGTGACACGCCTAAAGGATCATTAGCTACGGGTGCCTTTCTCGCCAGTACGCAGCCCCTAGATTGCCGTGTAGCAAATTCCTCATAGGATCGCCGTGGGCAGTCCTTGCAAGGACTGCGCCGACAGGGTTTCGGCCTCCTTTGTTTATTCGCTTCACTTTATTTTATGAAAGTTTAGTTTAAAATTTTTTATTTTTTATTTATATTTATTTATATATATATATATGTATATATATATATATATGTATATATGTATATATATTCTGGTTTATAAACAATATGTTATTAAATATAATAATCATAATTTATTTTATTTAAAAATAATTTTGATTATTTTATTTAATATTAGTTATTTTAAAATGTAATTTAGGCATTACTTTTAAACGGTTAAATAATATTGTTGTATATTTAGATAAGGCATTATTTAGCCTTTGTTTTGTTGAACAATAATGTTTTTTTTTTAAAAACAGAAAATTTGCCATGAATCATGGTTAGAGGTCTATATCAAGTAGATAACGTTCCTTATTTTCATTTTATGATCATAAACTAATAATCATTTCTTTGGTAATAATAGTTACTTGGTGAAATTAAATTAATTATTTAATTGGAAATGGAATTAAATGTTAATGGTGCAAACTGGCTACTTATTACTTGAGTTTTCTTTTACGTTAGGGACATTGTTTTTGTGTTGCCTTTGAGGGAACCCTGTTGTCTTGCAACCTTTGATCCAGAGGCATGTTTAATTGTGAATGTTGCCTTCATCTTAGTTACACTTTTGAAATTGAACTTTTGGTTTTTGTGCTTGGAAGGGTTGAACGGTATTGTTAAGTCTTTTGGTTATGAGTTTTGCGAGAGGGTTAATGCCTCGCATGTTCTTGTTTTGAGTATTACGCTTTGATGTTTTAGTTCAACCCTTGCCTAGTTTTTGGTTTATGTTAGGGGTCTTAGGGAGAGTGGCTCTTCGTGGGGGCCGGCGCCTCGGTTAAGAGGAAGTGCACAGGAGAACCCACGTAAGAGTAGTTAAGCAAGTGATAACCTAAAAATAGAATTAGGGGGAATGGGTAGTAAAACACTCAAGATAATAAAGATTGGATTCCTCTTCTATGCATTAGGGCTATCATAGACTAATGATAGATTGAGAAGGCCGTGGTCGGCAAAGTCATAATCTCGTCTTCATGAGAGGTTATTGGCTCCGCATGAGCTACCCTATGGTGCCGGCGCCTCAAGTAGGAGGAAGAGCCAGGAGATCCATAAATGGGTGTCAGCGCCTCAAGTTGGAGGAAGAGCCAAGAGATCCCATGAGAGCTGTGCGATGATACTCTCCACTAGACTTCCTGTTTCACCTTGTTGCTTTTTGCCTCTGGAAACGTATTCTGGATTTTGGATGTTGTATCAGTTTCCTTAGCTTTGTACTCCTATTGTTGATTCAGATTTTGTGAAGTGATTATGTGTATACCTTGGTGACTTGTTATTGTCATTGCTTGGTTTAATTGTATTCTCTAAGTTTGTATTTGTGTTTGTACCTTGTTGTCATGGAGTCAGTCTGGCAATCTTGGTCGGGTTAACTTCCTTATCACCTCTGAGCACGGGGGGTGAGTTATCTTTAATTCACATGGTTGGGTGGAACGTGCTCCGCACCCGTTGGGTTCCCCATCAGCATCCTTTGTTCGCAACATGTCTCGTAGTGGGAGTTGTACCAGTGCTCACTTTGTTATTCAAAAATTCATTGTAAATTGTATCATCCCACTTGTTTGGGAAATTCATTGTAATTATTTTATCAGAAGATTGTAATGTAACATTATAACAATGATGTAATAGTTAGGATTCTATGTAATTTTATTTGATGAGATTCATATGATTGTATTATGTGGTATCTTAATATACTTGATTTTGGTTCATGGATGCACATTTATTCATGGTTATTATATTATAATTGGTTACATGGTTTATCTTTATCTATGGTTTATCATTATCTTTTATTTCCGTTTTGTGGTTGCAATGTAACCTCGCGTGCCCCAGAGAACTAAGTGAGATAATGTGATGTAATATGTTATGTGATTATGATTAATGTATTGTAAGTTTAATTTAATTGTTTTTAAAAAAAAAAAAATTATTATTTGCCCTTTTGAGTTCTCTGGGGTTTGCACGGTCGGGCGTTACACTTGGTATCAGAGCCAGGTTTGCAAATGCTGGGGTCTCTGGGTAGTTAGGTCCATTAAGTAACCTCTCGTTTGAACTCTGGAGCTTATTTGTACCTTTATCTTGTTGTGCAGAAATATGCCTCGAGGTAGAGGACGTGGCCAAGCAAGAGGCCGCGGTGCTGGTCGTGGAGCAAACCGGCGAAGTCCCTCAGTTCCAGTTCTCATGGTTCTGAGCATGAGGAACAGCCGAGTCTTCACAATAATCCGTCAGGTGGTCAAAACCCAGGGCAGCCTGGATTAGATGGTTCCTTACAGCATATTCTTGGAGAAATTCTGGCTCGTTTGGGACCCAGGCCAGAGGAGGAGCCACAGATTGAAAGAGAAAGAGAAAGGTCACCGAGGCGGAGGGAAATAACTTCTGATCAGGATGCAGTTTAGCAGGTCATATGAGGGATTTGTTGAGAGCTCACCCACCGACATTTGATGGTTCAGGAGGTGGACTAGAAGCTGAAACTTGGCTAATTGACTTAGATCGTTGCTTCGCCATGCACCCTTACGGTAGCAATACCAAGGCTCGGTGCGCGGTTATGCATTTGCGAGGCTTCGCATCTACTTGGTGGCATCTTGAGGAACAAAAATTGCACCTTGATATCAGTATGGTCACCTGGGAATTATTCTTGGACAGGTTCAGGGCTCATTTTCTCTCAGACCATTGGAGGCAGCGCAGGGCTGACGAGTTTCATGATCTCAAGCAGTTGTCTATGTCAGTGGAACAGTATGAGCGGCGCTTCTATGAGTTGAAGCAGTATGCAGGGATTAGCCACGATGAGGGCATGTTGGTTCAGCACTTTGTTCGGGGCCTTAATGCCCGCATCAGTGGTGGAGTGCGAGTCTTCGAGCCAAAGACAATGGAAATGGCAGTTGAGAAGGCTCGATTGGTGGAGGAGAATTTGGCCATGGCCTTGGGTGGCCACATTGGAGTGCAGATTGGCAGTGCACCTTCTCAGGGTTTTAGCACTCATGGGGGTCAGTCTCAGGGAGCAGGATCTTCCAGAAACAGGTTTCAACCCTCGAAAGGGGGTCATCAGCAGCAGCAGCCTTAGCAGCAGCAGTCAAAACAGAAGAACTTCCAATCTCCTCAGAGTGGCAATTCACAGTTTCGCAAGGATCAGAACAGGAACAGGAACCAAGTTCGACAGGAACGTTTTGCAGAGCCTACACCTAGTATCCAGTCAGCACCGAGTCAAGGGAGCTTTCAGCAGTCAAATGCTCCATCAGGGGGCAGAGGTTTTGGCAGGGGTACTGGGTGTTACTCTTGTGGGCAGCAGGGGCACATTGCCAGATTGTGTCCTCAGAAGAGCACTTCAGGTTTTAATCAGAGGCCAGTTGGATCAGAGCCGACAGTAGGTGATGCAGGGAGGTCTCATCGTGTATTTGCTGCAGTGGACAATCGACAGGCAGACCACCAGAGCACCGTCATTGAGACTTCAGGTGTGTTACATGATTCTAGCATTTCTATACTTTTTGATTCCGGTGCATCTGATTCCTTTATATCTCCTTTAGTGGTTGAGCGATGTGGACTGGTGGCAACTAGTCAAGGCAAGAAATGGCAAGTTGAATTGGCTTCAGGGTCAAAGCTTGTTGTAGAGAAGCTTGTGCAGGATTGTAGCTTGAGTATAGGGGCTTTGTCAACTAAAGTAAACCTCAGAATCCTACCACTCGGCTCATATGATGTCGTCTTGGGCATGGACTGGTTGAGTGCACACCGTGCTATAATTGATTTCCTCCGTAAAGCGGTGCGGTGCTTTGATGATTCTGGAAAGGAGGTGGAAATCGTGGGTGTTCAAAAACCCGTTTCATTGCGAATGATCTCTGCCATGCAGCTCAAAAGGTACTTTCGACAGGGTTGTCAGCTCTTTGCTGTATCTTTGAGTGACTTGGAGTTAGAGGATAGTCAAGGGATGTCGTTGGAACAGTACCCTCTCCTTAAGGAGTTTTCTGATGTGTTTCCAGAAGAGATACCTGGTATGCCACCTAAACGAGATATAGACTTCAGGATTGATCTGGTACCTGGAGCTGAGCCAATATCTCGAGCTCCATATCGGATGACAACGCAGGAACTTCAAGAACTTCGGTTGCAGCTGGAAGAGTTGTTGGCTAAGGGCTTTATCCACCCAAGTGTTTCTCCTTGGGGAGCACCTGTGATTTTTGTGAAGAAGAAGGATGGTTCTCTTCGCTTGTGTATTGACTACAGGCAGTTGAACAAGGTAACAGTGAAGAACCGATATCCATTACCCAAAATTGATGATCTTTTCGATCAGATAAAAGGGGCAAAGGTGTTCTCTAAGATTGATCTCAAATCAGGATATCATCAGTTGAGGATTGCTGATCCAGACATTCATAAAACAACATTTCGTACTCGATACGGACATTACGAGTTCACCGTGGTGCCATTCAGGTTGACGAATGCACCTTCAGTCTTTATGAGCCTAATGAATGGAGTGTTCCGAACATACTTGGATAGATTTGTCCTTGTGTTTCTCGATGACATTCTGATTTATTCTAGGTCTATGGAGGAACATGAGGAACATCTAAGATAGGTGTTGCAGTGCTTAAGGAGTAATCAGTTGTTTGCCAATCTCAAGAAATGTGAATTCTATAAGACTGAAGTTCAGTATTTGGGCCATGTGATTTCTGGTGAGGGAATTTTGGTTGATCCTGCAAAGATCCAAGCTATTGTGGATTGGCCCGCACCCACAAATGTCTCAGAAATTCACAGCTTTATGGGACTTGTAGGGTACTATAGGCGTTTTGTCCAAGGGTTTTCTAGGTTGGCTCATCCTATCACTTCCTTGCAGAGGAAGGGAAAGAAGTTTCTTTGGTCCGAGTAGTGTCAGTTGGCTTTCCAGACCTTGAAGGACAAGCTAACTAGTGCTCCAATCTTAGCAGTTCTTGATCCATCAGGTGATTTTGTTGTGTGTACTGATGCTTCATTGGAAGGCTTAGGGGCTGTGTTGATGCAGGAGGGGCGAGTGATTGCTTATGAATCATGAAAGCTTAAGGATCATGAACTCAATTACCCCACTCATGACTTGGAGTTAGCCGCAGTTGTGCATGCCTTAGTAAGGTGGCGACACTTTCTCCTTGGTCATCAGTTCGAGTTGCATACTGATCATCGTAGTCTACAGTACATCTTTACGCAGCCGAACCTGAATGCAAGGCAGAGAAGGTGGATGGAATTCTTGTGCGAATATGATTTTGAGGTGAAGTATATTCAGGGCAAGGAGAATGTGGTGGCAGATGCGCTGAGTAGACGCAAGCATGAGATTTCCGCTATGGCTCTCGAGGTTGATTTGAGAAGTCAGATCCTTGCAGCTCTTTCTTCAGATGATTGGTATCAAGCAGTGAAATCGGAGTTTGAGTCGGGCATAACTTTGGAAGGAAAATTTTCTGGTTACTCTATGGATTCAGATGGTGTTTTGCATTATGGAGGCCGAATGTATGTACCTCCTGCAGAGGGTCTTCGTACCCTAATCTTGACCGAAGCTCATAGAGCTCCTTATTCGGCACACCCAGGAGTTAAGAAAATGTACGCTAATCTTCGCTCACTATATTTTTGGGCAGGGATGAAGCGTGACATTGCTGATTTTGTGGCTAGGTGTCTAGAATGTCAGAGAGTTAAGGCCGAGCATCATCATCCGGCAGGTTTGTTGCAGCCTCATCTTGTTCCGGAGTGGAAGTGGGACATTATTTCTATGGATTTCATTGTCGGGTTGCCTATGTCTTCTAGGCGACACGACGCTATCATGGTCACTGTTGACAGGTTGACCAAGGTAGCCCATTTCTTTCCCATTCAATCTTCCTATACTGCTTCTGTGGTGGCTAGGGTGTTCATGGAAGATATTGTTCGATTACATGGGATACCACGCAAGATTATTTCTGATAGAGATCCGGTATTCACATCTACTTTATGGACATCTTTGCAGCGGTCCTTAGGGACTAAGTTGAATTTTAGTTCTGCCTACCATCCTGAGACAGATGGTCAGACTGAGAGAGTTAATCAGGTGCTTGAGGATATGCTTCGCATGTATGTCATGGACCAACAATCTCGTTGGGAAGATTATCTTCATTTGGTTGAGTTTGCCTATAACAATGGTTATCATAGTTCGATTGGCATGGCTCCATTTCAGGCTTTATATGGCCGTCCTTGTCGTACCCCTTTGAGCTGGGATCGGTTGGAGGACAGGGTTCTTCTTGGACCTGAGATGCTTCGTGATATGGAGCAGCAGGTAGCACGCATCCGAGAGCATCTTGTAGCAGCTCAGGACAGGCATAAGAGGTTTGCTGATGCACACAGATTTGATCGGTAGTTTGCAGTAGGTGATCGAGTGTTTCTTCGAGTTCGCCCTCGGAAGAGCCCTATTCGTTATGGAAAGGGTTCTAAGCTTGCACCCTGTTTTGTGGGTCCGTTCGAGGTGTTAGAGCGTATTGGTCTTGTTGCCTATCACCTGGCCTTGCCACCCAGTCTATCGCGGATTCATGATGTGTTTCATGTTTCTGTTCTTAGGCCTTATTTTCCTGATGTTACTCATGTACTTGATTGGAATGCTCTACAGGTCGAGGACGGGCAGCTAGCTCTAGAGCCCGTGGCCGTGGTGCAGCACAGGAGACTCATTCTCAGAGGCAGGGATATTGAGCAGGTGAGGGTCCAGTGGGACCCCAATGATGAGACTTCAGCGACATGGGAGGATGCTTCCCGTATCAGAGAATCCTACCCTTACTTGTTTTCTGGCTTACAGGAGTAAGCTGAATTTAAGGGGGGGAGGATGTAATAACCCTCCTAGTTGCTAGTTGGACTCATTAGTTTTATGCTTTGATCTGATACTTTGATACATTGATACTATGATGGTACTGCTTGTGTGGTTGGTTAGTGAGACACTTGATGATGTTGTTACTCCTTTTGTGGACATGATTATTTCATATGACATTGTGGTTGGTGATGTTAGTTGATTTCATATTTATATTATGATGTAGTGATTTAATAGATTATGTCATGAGATGAATGGTTAGTTTAGAAATGTATTTTATCAATCATATTATAATTGTTAGAATAGGTGTGATGAAGGACAGTGTAACATCACTCATTGCGAGTGCTCTGTTACGCTGCGATTCCTTCTCACAACACAATGCTTTGATTTATATATATATGCACATGTACACAACTTCGTTTGTATGCAGGAATTGCAGGTACATAGTCTCGATTCCACCTGCTTCGGCAAAACAGGGCGAGCACAAATAACCCAACGGTATAAAGTTGAAACAGAGGTGACAATGAAGTTTTCCCGTTCCATGATGTCAGACTGCCTTGTTGAATGGTATTGTATGTTCTGTAGTTGTCATGATTTGTGGTTGAGGTTGTGTTATGTTGTATTTAATTACGGTTGGTATTTTATATGGTGTGGTGTTTTCAATTTAAAAATTGTTGATTAAAATATTAGATTTAAATTGTATTTGTATATTTAAATGTTTATTTATTTGAAAAGCCATGTATTTTATTAAATGTTAAATGGTGTATTGTCAATGTAAATAAATTGCCAGGTGGAAGTTAATAATAAAATAAATAAAGTTAAATTTTTGTGCATGAGCAAGGCTGGCAAAAATGGAGTTTTAAAAAAATAATAATAATAATAATGACAAACTGGAAAATCTTGTGTGGGCAGAGAATGCAATGCTGTTAATAGAAAATGGTTGTTGGGTTGAATGTAGGGAGGAAAATATAGTGAGTTTT
>VDFB02366236.1:0-53567 GCA_007258455.2 Sequoia sempervirens | reverse complement strand
AAGCTTTGTGGCTCATTTTTCATATAACACTGAACATGAAGTCCAATGCTAGATTTATGCAATACTAAACAAAAAATTGGGGAAAGTCTTGTTACATTCCTCAATGTTGGAGACATCTAGCTAGTTGATTTCCTTTGCATATACCTGAAAAATATTTGGTAAACACATTTGTCTAAACCCTAAATACAAAAATAGGCTCTCACCTACAATTGTAATGTGCTAACTCTTTTGATGAGATTATTGATGAGGGATTAACAATTGAGAAGGATCTAATCACTAAAGGATTAATTAAAATATACAACAAATACCAAAAAGACAATAATAATTAATCTAGTGACAAATCTAGATTTTGGTTGAAGAATAAAAATATTTTGAATGATGGTGTGACTAATAGTAAACATGTACAACATAGACAACCCACATCATCTAATGATCAAAATAGATATCAACAAAAAAATGTCTCCAACACTATCACCATCCCCCAAGGTAAACCTAGACAAAACAATCAACCTTAATGCAAGTACACTCCTTTGGGAGAATCAATAAAGGTCATATTTCATAAACTTGCTCAGGCCAACCTAATAAAGTTTCTGGAATGACTAAATTTTTTGATGAAATTCAACCCAAACCCACATGGTATAAGGATAATGAATATTGTGAATACCATAGGGTCAAAGGTCCACACAACCAAATGCATGAAGTTGAAAAATCATATACGCGACCTTATTGATAGAGGAGAAGTAAACATTAAAGGTCAAACTCATAACTCTCCTAACAAACAATTGGGAATATACATGCAACCCTTTCCCTCATGCATAATGAAGGGAAAAAAATTGTCCCATAAAGTAATACCTTAGACCTACACCAACACTATTCAAGCCCCATCTCATGGCTCAATTATAGGCTGCATTGAGGAAAGTCTTGATAAAGTCACCATCATCACCATCAAAGCTATAAATTGTATTGTCTCCACAAGCCAAGGCCAAGTGACATTTCAAGGAGCCTCTTCCTCATCATCCTCCACATATGCTAAATATAATATCCTTGATCATCACTTCAAGGAGGAATGTTGTTCGACGGTCTTAGATCATCTTCAATATTCATTATCAGGCATCTACCAACATTGTGGGAGACGCTACATTGAATGGGCACTGCATGGTCTCTCTTCTTCTTCTCTCTTATGGGGAGAATTATTCCTCACATGGTATTTTTTCCTCATTCTTCAACAAGAGTATTTTTTTTTTATCTTTTTGGGAGGAGTTTTGTTCCACTTGGTTTCCTCTTTTTCTCTGTTTGTGAGAGATTGCATTTGTACATGGGTACCTAACATGGTGTAGTAGTTGAGATCCATCTTTGCTTCATTTTCATATTAATTTTCTCCCTAATTTGCACTTAAGGGGGGTGTTGGTTTGAATATGGTTTCTTACCTAACTAGTTCAACCAACAGGTCCTATTCACATGTTAAGTTTATTTAGGTCCTACAAATCTTTCTAGACGTATTAGGTGTCATGTGATCTTATCTCATCTTATCATGTTACTTATTTTTTATTTTTTAGGCCATTTAATATTTTATGAGTTATATAACAATCCCCTTGTTCTACACAATAATTTCCTATGTTTTACCACAAGTGAATTTAATAAAAGGCTACACATAACAATATAATTTTTTTTCTTTCAATACAAGATAAAATGCACACATGATAGTAACAAAATATCTTTCTTATTCATTCAACGAATTGAGTATAATATTTCCAAAGAAATGATTTCATAATCCAAATATAAATACATTTTCCATCTTTCAAATAAATTGTTACAAGTTACATACATATCTCAACTGAGCTCCGTTGGCACTAGAAATACAATTGATCCAGGAAATCTCCTTTCAAATCTCGGCTTTCCGAATAGGAGGAGAAGCATTACTCAAGCACTTTTCCACCATCCACAGACTAACTGCGATCTCCCACACATCTACCACATATGGTAAGATGGACCTACCCTTTGATGAAGAGATTTGGTCTAGAAACCACAAAATACTAGCCTAATCTGAGCTGGTGTTGTGGCCTGCACATCTATGTTCTACGTTTATGACAATCACATACTAGCATCAATGAGTAAGGTAACACAATGAATCGACAGTGTTTCCAATGGCGAATTACACCACTTTGGCCAAAGTATTCATCACCCCTATTTTAGAATGGACATCACACACTCATCCACCATTCTAACTCGATTTGTTAAGACTAATTATATTCTATGGATAGGAAATTCCCTTCATAGGGTAGTCTACAACCCCAAGAACAACCTACATATTCTAAGCAATCTATGACTCTTCTACTAGGTTAAACATGTGTTCCATAGCCTATCAATTTAAGTGTAGCTCTAAGCTATAAAGACCTCACTCTATTGAGTACTTTCTACTATATTTATATATCTATGTAAACAAGTTACACTCCTTACTATCGAGTATGTACAATCACTTCAAACAATAGAGATTTCTAATCTATAACAACAAATGAATATCTACACTCAATGTTGAAAACAATCTTTCCCTAAATCTTATTACTTTTCAAACAACAACCAAGAAAACATAATAAAATCAAAATGAACAAACATAAAAGAGTAAGATTCCTCATGCCTATAAGAATAAAGCTCCAATTGATCTAACTAGTTTCCAACCCTAGTCTCCACAAAACAACTTGCTACTTGGCAACAAATCCCTTCTATACTTTCCCAACAACCTCACAACTCTCATAATAAAACTCTTGCAGATCACTCACAAAGTCTCTCACAAAACTCAAAAAAATAGAGCAGCTCTCAGAAAAATATATAGCAAAGTGAAATTATGCATCCCAATGAGGTATAGGATGCCTCTATTTATACACAATATTCAGCTTTGTAACATGGAGAATGGATCAAAACTTCTTAGTTTTCATGGTATGACTCAGCTTGGCAAACAAAAGGCAGAAAACTTATAACACGTTACTCAACAAATTAACACAACATATCAATTCTCTTAAAGACAACAAGAATGCCTCAGAGATATGCAAGGTAACAGTTTAAATAAGTTGACTTATTCCACGTCAGCATTCTCAAGACTTATTCTCCCATTTACTTAGGTTTGAATCGTTGTACAGAGCTTCTAAAATAGACTTTTATTGTAATGCAAAAATTCATAGTTTGGTGCCACACTTACCTCTTTTCATGCTTTTGGTGTTTTGTTGTGCTTTGACAGAGTCAAAGCTTTTAACTTATTTGCAAACAACATTATGATATATGTTGATCAAGTCTTATATATGCCACACACCTTCCATCATATATGGCGTTCAATATGCAAGTAGATTAAATCATAATATATGTTATTAGCATTGTATTTTTCATGCTATATGGCTATGCCATTCACTAATGAATATACAATATACTATGGTTACCTAGTATGCGCATGGTTTACAAAATATCAACACTTCATTTAAACGTCGCTTTATCAATCATTAAAATAACAATAACAATAATATATATATTCTATTTTACATATACATATATATACATATATATATAAATAACTTGATACATTATTATATATACATATATGTATCTATATATATACGCATATATATTTATATATATAGATATAGATATATATCAACTCATATGATTATCGACATACTTCATTCGATATTCAAATGTATTAACTTATATCCATTTAATATTCAAACTAATATCACACATGTATATATATATATATATTAATGTACTTGTATGGATGTTGCCTTCACATCAATACATACACATATATCAATATATGTGTGTGTGTGTGTGTGTGTGTGTGTGTGTGTGTGTGTGTCACTTTATCCATTTGATGTTCCCATGTATATGGGTAACTCACCCATAGGCATGTGTTGATGTGTTTATCTATGTATGCTTATGTACATGATTACTCATGTGCATGAGTTCATCATGGACATGCATATGTATATATATATATATCATTGATCATAATTTTAAAGAAGTACTAAAAAACACAAAGAGACTCAAATACTTATTCCAAGCATGACTTCACAAACAAAAAGAAACTTTCCTGAACAACCAATTCAAGGTATCATACCTTTACTTGAAATTATTGACTTGACTATTCTATCAGTGAGTGTGTGAAAGCTCATTTTAGAGTCTCTTAACGGTTTCCAGACCAAAATCCTTCTTCTAAGTGATACTTTCCCTCCCTTCTGGAGGCATGAACCTGTACCTACAACCAACTTGTCAAATTTGCAAAGGTAGTCAATTGATCACAAAACAATCACTTGCAATATATATATATATATATTCAATATCCAGATTAAGACACATATAACATCTATTTGAATCAACCATTTATTCATTCTATTTCCAATGATTCATATAAATAAAGTACATTCACATTTCTTTCCATGAAAGTTACACACACATATGCAAGTATTTCATCTAGCTAGGTAAAAGTAACTAGGTAAATATACTATGGGGTGTAACAAGTTAGTTGTCTTATGACATAGGATTAAGACACTTTTCATGATCTTTTCTAATCTCATGTATCACCTTGGCTATATAACCAATGGGTTCTCATTTGTAATTCTATGGTATTCAATTCCATTGCAATCTTGAGCATTGCATATTGATATTCTCTCTTTGTGCTCTCCCATTGGCCTCTAGATCTCGGGTGACTATCTCCATAGCCAACTCTTACAAAGAAGAGTTATCTCAAATTTTAGTAGGTAGAGCTTGTAGTTCTTTGACAAAGAGTGATATCTTGGCTTGGAGTCCAAATCCTAAGGGGGTGTACTTGGTGAAAACTAGTTATTAGGAGTTAGATTAGCAAAGATCTGGGGGGGATGAAGTCCCTTAGTGGAAGAATGTATGGAATAAGCTTTTTTGGCCTAAATGTTACTTCTTACTTTCGTTAGTTGCTTGTAATAGGTGTCTCACTTCGGATAATCTATGAAAGAGAGGTTTTCAAGGGTCATATTTTTGTGTTCTATGTAGCAACGGTGAGAAGTCTCCTTCACATTTTTTTAGTGCTCCTTTTCTAGGATCATTTGGTACCCATGGTGGAAGGTTTGGAAACATGCTTGTATGCATGCTTTGTCTCATTGAATTTTGGAGGAGTTTGGGGAGATTGCCTGCTAAGGATTTCTTTCTTCAATTGACTTGGAATATCGGGCCCTCTTGCATCCTTTGGAAAATTTGACTGGAAAGGAACTGTAGGATCTTTCAGGGATGGAAGATGGTGACTCAACAATTATGGTAGAGGATTATTGGTATGATTCAAGAGAATAGCCATGCTAAGTGTGAGGTGGATATCCCCTCAAAGTGTGGGGAGGTGGAGGTGATGTAGGGTTTGGGTTTAGTTGAGAATTGATTGAGGGTTGCTTCATCAATGAGGAGACAACTCCCCAAAATAAAAATCCAGAAAGAGGGTAGATGGATCCCACCTCCTACTAGTGTCGACTAAAGATTAATACAGATGGCTCCTCTAGGGGAAATCATAGACATTTTGGGGTTGGAGGCATTGGGAGGGATAGATTGGGTGTTGTTTTGTTCTTATTATCCATCTATGAGGGACAATAGACTAATAATATTATGGAGGCTCTTGCTATCCTTATTGCTCTGGAAAAGGGGTTATGCTTTAGGTTGGCATAATGTCTTATGTGAGTCAGACTCTCAAATCTTGGTTAATATGTTGAATAAGTAAAATTTTGAGGGTGTGAATTAGCAATTGGCTTCAGTGGATTGGTAGATTCATTGACTGGGTGTAATTCATTAGATTTGGTTTCCTTTGTCCACATCTTGAGGGAGTGGAACAATGTCACTAATTACCTGGCTAGATGGGCTTTTGAGCATAGGGGTGAGTGGAATGTTGGTGGCTGGGAGCATCTTGCCCTAGATTATTCCCAAAGATTGAAGATGTTGATTACTAAGGATGTGCATGGGTAATGAGATGTGTTGGTTGGGTTTCTTATGGTTTCATTATTTTTGTGATTTGCTTCAATATTGTAGTGTGGGCTTCCTAGGCCCCTGTTGGATAAGGTTTGGTTCTTTGTTTATTATGTTGGATTCTATTGATTAAATAAATTTTCACCCCTTTTCTAAAAAAAACTAAAAGTTATATTTAATAATTTGTTATTAAAGGGATTAAATTTTGGCTAATAATGCTAATAAGGTATATGTGTTGAGATGTGTGTTGATAAGAATTAGTGTTAATAAAGGTGAACTAGGTTTGCACTATAAAGTGTGACAAAATTATAATATAAAGTGTGAAGTAATATGTGTTTGAATGATTAATCAAGATAAATTAAATCAATTAGATGATATTTAATAATGTTTATTTCTTAAATATTGTTTTAATGAATAATCTTAATTTGAATTAATAAATCTTTCTAAAAGTAATTAACATATATTTTTAAAAAGTACTATTAAATTATACTTTAAACTCAATTGTTCTATTTAAAAAATTGATTGTGAAAATTTTTAATTATAGAATTAAAAATTAGAACCATCTACATGTGATTCCTTATTTGATTTAAATAAAATATTGATCTAAAATTAGTTTGAGAGGATATTTAATATTAAAATTAAATTAAAAAATATATATATATTAGATCCTTTTGTAGAGGAATATGTATGAAGGGAATATGCTATTTTAATTAGATTCTGATAGTTAGGTAATACATATTATTTTTATATTTAAGATTTTCTATTTAGAGTTTTAAAGTATGAACGAGGTAATTTAATTTTTAGAAGACACTTTACATTATTTACATTATTAATCTCTCTCCCTCACAAGGTTTTTGGAGAGCTTGGGAGTTTTCAAATTACTTTTAGAATTCAAGCAATTTGGGTTGCAAGTGTTGGATTATTCTTTGAATTTCAATTTGTCTATTGAAAAAAGGTTGGATTCTTTTTATGAAAATATTTAGATAAGATTTCAATTTTAGGCTAATCAATGAATTTAAGATTTGTATGTGAAAATGATATGTTAATTTTCATATAAAAATTATGTAAATCATGATTTCTTCTTAGAGAAGAAATTAGTATTGGTGTAGTCAAGTCATTAGGATGTTGAGTGCAAATCAATGTGTGAATAAGTATTATTTTAGAGATTGTTGTAGAATGTTTGTAAAATACAATCCATTAATGTTTGGTTCATCTATTTTGCAACCCCATTTTGTTTTGGTTTACTTTTCTATTGCACAATACCTACATGTCTAAAAAAATATGAAATTTTCTAAAGTAATAATTACCTCCATTATTATATCTCATGATCTTAATTTTGTTATCTAGTTATTTCTCAACAAGTTCCTTAAATTCTTTAAACTTAAAGAAAACTTTATATTTATATTTAAAAATATATATCGAGGTAAATCTTGAGTAATCGTTTATAAATAAAATATAATATATATATGTACACATAAAGTGAACATCCATTGGACTTAACATATTCAAATGAATAACCTCTAATTTTTTTATAGCTCTAAAGGAAAACTAACTCTATTATGTTTGTAAAACACACAATGCTCATAAAAATTAAACTCAATAGAACAAGACAAAAAACCATTGACCATATTTTTATCAATCATGGTGTGAGGACCTTTTTCACCAATGTGACCCAATCTTTGGTGTCATTAAATGCACAAAATTTCAAAACTTTCAAGTGCATTGGAAAAAGAAAAATAAGTAGATACCTCTAGCTTAAATAGAGTCCCACATTGAGAGCCCTTAGAAGGTACTAGACTTCCTCTTGAAAACCTACAATCATTCTTATCAAAAGTCACTTGCACTCCAACATCATTCATCTTAGAAAAAAATAAAAATTCATGCAAATATTGGAATTGGTGAGATTTTTCACCCTTTCATCACCAAAAACTACTTTTGCCTTTCTGAGGCTAACAATCTTAAGAGTGTTATCATCAAGAAACGCCTCACCACCAACACATGCATTATAATGTGAAAACTAGTCATGTCATAGGAGGCACATAAATCAATAAAACATAATTCATCATTACCAATGGTAGAAAAGATAAATAAATAATCAATAGCATTGTCATTAGAGGATTTTTATATTGAGGAATCATCAAAGTTATTCTTTTGTTTTTGCATTTTTTCTTCAAATGGACTCATTTCTTGTAGTTCCAACACTTCACTTTGCTCTTCCTAGAGGTTTTGGATTACCTTTTTGATTTAGATATATCCTAATATTTCTTTTGTTCCCCTTTTGAAATACTTCTATTCATATGCCTTCCCCAAACATACAATGCATCCTTTGAGCCCTCATCTATGTATTTTCTCCCCATCTCTTCACTAAGAAAAGTATCAACAAGTGCATCCAATTTTAGATCTATCATAGAACCACTCAAAGAAAAAATAAAATTTCTCAATATTTGGACAAGGATCAAAGCAATAAAATACATTTATTCTCCTCTTCTAGTTTAACATCAATAGAACCTAGCTAAATCAAGATCAAATTAAAAGCATTAAGATGAATTGCAATTACTCCATTCATTTTAATGAGAAAAACTTCTTTTTAAGATACAACTTATTAACAAAACTATTTATATGGTAAATATCACCTATTCTCTTCCACACATTGAATGCAAGACTTATTTGAGAAATTAAAGATAACATAATATACAAGATAAAATCATATGGTCCTTGTAATTAAATAACTTGCACAAGAGAGGAATATAATATGAAATATGCTAAAAGTACTTGATAATAACTAAGAATAACAAGCCAGTTCAAGGGGGCAAACCTCCAAATATGTCCAATGAGAACAAAATTCACAATTTAATAAACAAACAAGACTCTCTACCTCTTATATATACACTACTTGTGCTTAGGATATCACCCAAGCTAACTTAGATAACCAAATATAAGCCTTAGGACAACCTAAATAACTAAATAACAATATAATACGGGTGTGTGCAAGAAGTTGAGTCGACTTTTTGACCACTTAGTGGAAGTGTTTTCCTCGATTTTCAGAATTCGACACATTTGACCTTAAAATTTGAAGCACTTAGAGATGGAATCTTGAAAAAAGTCACTAATCATAAAATGTAGTACTCAGAGTCTAGTTTTCAAATATGTAATTTATTTCAATACCTAGATGATACAAATTGATTTTCAATAGGTGTTTCTTAAAACTATTGTTTAAAAGTCACTTTTTTTACCATACCATGCATGTGTACGTCATCCATATTTTGACCTAAATAATCATATTTTTCTAAATCCTTTTGTAAAAAGATTTGTAACTCATTGAAGCACGCTTTCCATATTTTTTTCTAA
Source organism: Sequoia sempervirens (assembly GCA_007258455.2). Taxonomy (NCBI): domain Eukaryota; kingdom Viridiplantae; phylum Streptophyta; class Pinopsida; order Cupressales; family Cupressaceae; genus Sequoia; species Sequoia sempervirens. The sequence continues at coordinate 44,258 of VDFB02366236.1, read as the reverse complement.
TTTTTTATTGATTTTTTTTTGTTAATTTTTTATTGGTCATATTTGGTGTTTTGAAATATTGTCATGTATGTCACACATAAGATGACCTAAACTTATCATTTTTTGATTTTTTTTAAATTGAAAAGAATTGTCTAAAGTACACTTTTGTACAATTTGTTTTTCAAAAAATTATGTTAATAATAAGTTATTAAAATACTAAAAAACCTTGATAATTCAAGTTTATGGACCTGTTTCATCATAAATTAATTGAAAAATAAAAAGATTAATCCAATTGTAAAAAAATTATATATTTGGAATCTACACTGTCTCATCTATAATGAGTTTTAATTTTGTCAAAAAATTCTACAAAAAAATTCTTTAGACATATGCCCAAAGTCACTATTTTCTTGTGACATTGCCAAGGCCTTCAACTTGTAGACCAAACTAGGTCCAGGGCCTAGGTTGGAGTCCTTGAGCCTTTTCCCGAACTGAAAAACAAAGCAAAAACCTGACCAATTTTTTTTTTTTAAAAGAACGGGATCTTGTTTCATAAAAATATATATATTTTTTACTTAAATGAAACAGGATCTCGTTTCTTAAAAGTGTAATTTTATTTTATTTTTATGAAATGGTCCATTAAAAAATGGGATCCCATTTTTAAGAAATGAGATCCTGTTCTTAAAAAATAGGATCTTGTTTTTTAAGAAACAGGATCCCAGTTTTTAACAGCTCATTTTAAAACGAGATCCCGTTTTCGGCTCGGGACCCGAACCTAAATGGGATCCCACTTTCTTGAAGCCAATTTTGGGTTTTTGTCTAAGGCAAAAAATTCCACATTTCGTGCTCATCTTCTTGCATTTACCCATACTGATAATATGACTTAATTAAGAGTTGAGGAAGCCACAAGATGACTACTCATACCCTATGTATACTCTAAGATTAAGGGTGTATCATGCCCCCCTCTTTAGAGAAGAATTGTCCTCAATGCTAATCAAGTGTGGATGCTTTTGAATGAACTCTTCATCCTCCCATGTGGCATATTCAACTAGTAAATTCTTCCATTGGATGAGATACTCAGTGATTTTTCAATTCCTTAGCTTCTTTGTGTGTGTCTGACTAATGAACTCTAGTTCCAATATGATTCTTCCTTCTTCATCGAGCTTTGATAATACTATTTGAGTAGGAATATTGTTCCCAATTACCTTATTTAAATAAGAAACTTGAAAAAATGGATGGATCTTTGTTGTTGGCAACAAATCAAGCTTGTAGGTAGCACTACCTATCTTTTGCATGATTTGGTATGCATCATAGTATTTTGGAGACAACTTATTGTTCTTTGTCTGTTGCTTCAATGGCATTTGCTTGTAAGGTTGTAATGTCAGGAAAATATAGTCCCCAACTTCAAAAAAAAAATCACTACAATGTTGGTCTACTTACTGCTTCATTCATTTTTGTGCCATGGCTATCTCATTGAGTCTTGAAAGTACTTTTTGTTGATGAAGCATGTGGTCCTCCATGGACTTAACTGTTCTAATGATACCAAATAAATTGGTCTAGTTCCAAGTATATTGATGCCATAGCCACCTTTGGTTGACTTGGAACATGGTTAAGATCAAATAACTATTCCATTTGGCAAATCCAATTGGTTGGATCCTTGCCATCAATTTTTCTCATATCCAACTTGGGTATGAATTGCATAAGTATAAGATTATTAAAGAGTTTATCCTTCTTGAGATCAAAGTCAAGCCCAAAAAATTCATGTCTAATAAAAAATTATCTTCCACCTTATTAGGTGAATCTTTTGCCTTATAATTCATCCCTTGAATAAGTGTTTCCAATTTCCTTGAAAAGTCATTCATCTCCTTCTTCATTGATGAAATTTCACCCTTGACCTTGTTGATTTCCTCATTAGGGTTAATACTCTCAATTTCTACATCATCCTTATTTGGAAATTTCCTAGGTGTGGTGGCATTCTTTTTGCCTCTTGGTGTAGGCCCCATCATGATGGAAAAATATTTTACAATAAATCACACAAATAAATTCAAAATACTTTGAATTTTTTATTGTGACTTACTAGGGCCTAGGTCACACTTTCCTAGAAAAAACTCTCATAAATTAGTTTATTTGTAGCCTTGAGAGTGAATTTGTTGGAAACCCTAATTATGCAATAAGTCACTCAATTCTATTCCAATTACTCTAGAATTTTAAGTGTAGGTGCCTCACTTAATTCCTATAAAACCCACTAAAAATTAAGAATAATCACCAATATTTGGGAGATATGCGCTTCCCAAATTTTTTTGGCAAAAACCCTAATTCTGCAATAAATCTCTCATTTTTTCTCCAATTCCTATAAAATATGTACTATATCTACTTTAATAGATTCTTCAAAATCCATTTAAAAATTAAAAAAAAAAATTCACCAAAATCTAAGAGATATGTGCTTCCCGAAATGACCTCCAAAATTGAGAAAATGCCTTGCCTTCATGGTGCCAAGAGCATGCTCTGATACCACTTGTAATAAAATAATTGCAAAAGAGAATAATATAATATGAAATTTGTTGAAAATACTTGATAGTAATTGAGAATAACAAACCACTTTGAGGGGGAAAGCCTCCAAATATATCCAATGAGAACACAATTCACAATATTATAAACAAACAAGACTCTCTACCTCCTATATATACCTTACTTATGTCTAAGATATCACCCATATTGACTTAGATAACCATATATAAACCTCAACTAACCTAAATAAATAAATAAAAATATAATAATGATAATATGACTTAATTAAGAGTTAAGGTAGCCATAAACTGACTATTCACAACCCTATGTATACTCTAAAATTAAGGGTGTAGCAGTCCCGTAAGCCTTTTATCTAAATTTCTCTAATCTCCACCATACATATCCATAGTATTTTTATTTTTGCAACAAATCCCCATTGATCCCTTTCTTCTAAGAAATCTTCCATTTCAACTTCCACAAGTCATACCTAAAGTAATTATTTCTCAATAGTTGAATATGATGTGCTAGTCATGACTTCAACCACACACAAATATGTAAAACCACTAAGTCAAAAGCTCCCACTATAACCATACAAAACCAAAAAACTTACAAAAAGGTGTCCCTTTCTAATCAAAATTGTAGCTTTGTTTCCAAATGTTGAGAAACAATGTAAATAAATTCAATGAAAGCAAATGCAAATAGTGAAAAAATCTATAGACACCTAAATTTGGACACTTAATTTATCCAAATTTATCCACTTTTCATCTAAGCATTCCCGTTATTCGCATTAATTAAGTAATATCACTATTATTTAATTAATGCCTCTAAAGTTCTTCTAATCCCTAAGGTACCTACTTAAATAATTAAATACCTTCCCCCTTTCATCAAATGAATTAAATAAATATGCAATTCCCTTCATGTCACATCCTCCATCATTTTTATTTAATCCTAATCCATCTTCTAATCTCATAATTAGGGATGTGCACATGTCTAATCCTTTATTAGGATGTGTCACATCCTCCAACTTTTGCAAGTTGGCCTCTAATATCTTTTAGCCACCTAACCCTCCTCTAATCCTTCATTAACTAGCCTAATCAACCTCTCAAGGAATTTTAAATTCCTTTTATCCTTCCAAGGAATATTAAATTCTTTTTACTCTTCTCCATGTGATCTTTGACTTGTCGCATCAAATCACATGTGAAATACCCTCTTCTAACATGTCATTAATTAGTCTAATTAAGTACTTGCACAACATTAATCACTTAATTGAGTCAACCCTATTAAATGCTTTCTCCTTTTGGAAAAGGCACTCCATTCTCTATGTGAATTTTTAATTCACATTTAATCCCCTAATGCATTTAAAGAAATTTTAAATTCCTTCTCTCATCCCCATGAGAATATTTGAGAAATTTTTAATTCCCCACATGTCCTCTCACCCACATAGGGACAAAGACCTCCTTTATGAGGAGATCTTGTCCAATCCCAAGGTACTATGTACTCCCTCCATGTCATGTACTCTCTTTCCACTTCATGTCCACATCACCTTTTTTGAACAACCTCACATGCCACATGTCAAGATGTGAAGGCTTGTGAGTTTTCAACTCACCTTGGCCCTACATCTTGATCTTGGTGGCTCAATCTTGACCGTCCATTTCCCTAGAGAATTCCAAAATCTCTATAAATACCCCCTTTTTTCTCTCATTTTGAGGAAGATCATTCATGCTAGCCAAACTCTTGAATTTTTTTTTCTCAATCCATACTTAGCCATTTTTCATACTTGCAATCCACTTCCATCCATTTTCCATCCATCTCACAATCTACATTTGAATCTTTTGCCATCCAAGGAGCATACAACACCAAAGATCGAAGGGCCAACCAAAGGATCGATTTGAGACAAGGTAAAAGGTTCCATTTTGTTGCCTTTGTTTTGCATTGAATCCAACCAGGCTAATTTTGAGGTGTAGAGTGTTTTTAGTGTTATTTGCTCTCTTTTTGTTTGTTGTTCGTATTCTGACACCTAAATTCGCCCTATCACAATCTAATTATAATTAAGGTAACGTGTGATTAACCATGAAATCAACATGGAGAATAATGTGGAAACGTATATTGATAAATCACAATTGTCAAACAGTAAGAACACTAGATATATATTGAGAAACCCTTTTAAGAAAAAAACTCCATCACCAAAGAGATACCGAGTTTTTAATAATCTAAAAAATAAGTTGCATCAATACAATCTACTCAAACTCTTTGATTTGATAACGTTACAATAAAAAATATAATATCATCTACAACAAATCATGAAATATATATTTGATGTATCCAATTTATAGAGAATGAGAAAAATCCAACCTCATGTGAATATCCCACATTTGTATCAACATCACTTACGTTCTTCAAGATAAAATAAAGCAAGGGAAGCATGAGTAGGATAATCCATTTGTGAAAAAGGAAAGTTAGCATGAGATTTATAAATGATATGCTCACTAGGTGTATTGCTATCACATTAAATAGTATCATCACAAGGGGTAGTAATGTCACGAAGGACTAAAAAAGGTGTCAAACCATCACCATCAATCATGCAAGGGGATTAATAATCATGAACCAAATTATGTGGAGGGCAAGTACACAAAGGTAACACATCATCATGCCCATGTGCATCAAGTTATCACTAGTGATAGAAAGAGTAAAGGCAATATGAAGCTCATGGAAAAGTGAAGCAAGATTGTCTAAAATAGAAGGATAAGTGATAACAAACTCTATAAAGAAGAATAAATCATAAACATGACAAAACAACACCTTTATAGAAGAAACATTCTCATGCATGGAATAAAAAGTCATTAATGAATCAAGGATGAAGGGAACATATGGACAAAATGTAGAAATCCATCAAAATCTATAATAAAAGCATGACAAAGATTAAGAACAATGGACTATGAGAATCCATTACAAGGATAAACAATGAAGTATAAATTAATGTTGAGTAAGTGGGTATCTAAGAGATTAGGCAATAAAAGCATAAACCCTATGAGAACTAGACAAATGTTATAGGAATGAGGTGAATTCTAATATAGATAAAAAAATAGTTATTAATCGAATCTAATGATGAAACCCTCAAGGTGTAGCAAGGGTGGGTAGGGTAGGTGAAAGCAAAGTCAAATTATGAACCATAAACCCTAGAGAAGAATAGAGCTATAAAGTAAAATATGAGAGGGAAATCCAACCTTAATCAAATCTAAAATAAGATAAAGCAATTAGAAAACATATACTTCAAAAACCCTAAGTGAGAAGGCTAAACTCTAGGATGGTGTCAGAGCAAACAAGTTCACCTAAACTATAAATATATACAAATCCCTTACATAAATAATATAAGCTAATAAATAAATACAAATAATTAAGCACAATTAACCTAGATTAATTTTAAAGTAGTTGATAAGCATGTCACGAGTAATCATAATTCATGAGGAAATATACAATTAATCATGAGAATAATGATGAATAATCTATACTTTAAAGCCATGCAAAATTCACTCATCATGGTACAAGAATTTATTATTTATTATTTGATGAATGTGAAAACATCAAAACAAACTTGGAATTAGGTACAATTCAATCTCAAGCCCCTCAAGGTTTGAACCCAAGCCACACACATTTGATGTAAGGCACATATATTAGCTATGACCCACATAAATGATCTAACAATATATAAATTTTTAGTAAGTTGGTTTTCCCTAATCTCTAATATTTGATTTGTTTGTAAGGATGGTGGCTTTACAAATTCATTTGGGGAGATTGTTAGATCGCTATAGTAAAGTTCTCTTGGGTAAATACATATATATTCTTTATCCTTTAGAAAATTGAAGCTTTCTTTAATGATTTCCCCTTGTCACCATGTATATCTCCCTATATGAATTTAAGTACATTTAATGCCTTTAAATACCAAGACATTACAACGATTCACAAAAATATGTACCAAATTGGCTCATAATGACTAGCAAAAAGAGGTTGGAATTTTAAAGTTTGAATTAAGGTTTAAAATTCAACTCTCCTTGGGATTGAACTAGGTCAATCCCACATCCTATAGAAATGAACTAGGTAGAGAAAATGATCAACTCAAGGCATGAATCAAATGTATGGAAAGTTGTGTGACTAGGGGTAGATAAAAGGGTAATAAATGACTATGTATGAGAGTAGGTGTAAATGGGGACAAGAAGAATGTGTTGGAATGGTTACAATCTGGGATAAATGGGGCATGGATAAAGATCAAACCATGAGTAAAATTCAAGCACAAGAGTGTGTCACTTGTTGATATGTAATTATATTAAGACATTCCATCAAAACATGCTCAAAACTAAATAAAAAATGGCATGGGCATTTAAATTTCACCATTACTCTTACATCTTATTTGAAAACTTTATGATGTATAATTTCCATCTTCTCCAATTCCTTACATTTGTTGGATGCTAACAATTGGAAGGGGCATATATTGTTGCTAATGCTTTTCATGGTGGGAATTTCATATGACATCTTGTGCTAGATACAAAATTATCACCATTTTCAAATGGAGTTATATCATTTTGAAAAGACACATCCACATCAGGGGAGTTCTATTGTATTACATGAATGCATCACACAAATATTTATAATAGTGCCACATCATGTTAAACCTTATTGCATTGTGACATCACATGGACTTTTATCACATTGCCACATCACATAGACTTTTATTGTATTACTACATTACATCATGGTATATTTTTTTAGTTATTTTATATTTTACAAGTGTCTAAATAATTACTTTTCTTTATGGTTGAGAATGTCCAAATACTTTGAAATGCATGCTCATTTTAGATTCACATGCACATCAAATGGGGGAAAAATGTATTAGTGAAATTAGCATAGCCATGCCATTTCCCATTTAGTTTTGTGTCAGCTTTAATGGGAATGTCTAAGTGCAATAACGTATCAACAAATTCCATGTACTCTTGTGATAACTTTGGCTCATGGCCTAATTTCTACCCATCTTTATTTCACCCCAATTGACATTGGTTCTCCCTACCTTGAGATCACCGCCTTATCTTTATAGATAATTTATTTGTGACTCAGGGTTGATCCAAGGCAATCCTAAGGAGAGTGGTAATGATCTCCAAATCCCAAGGCATTAAATTCAAATTCAATATTTTCCACCCCCTTTTACTAGTTGTTATGAGCTAAACTAACACACATTTCTATGTCATGATGTTTGAATTCATTCATTTAGCACTTACACATGGCATGATGGCATTGTGAAATTACTAGAGCATTACTTCCAAATTGAAGAGCATTATCATAATTAAATCTACACCATTGTCATATGAGCCATCTACATGTCTACGAATGCTATATTTGATATTTTTCATCGCTATTAATTCAGTCCACCAAGGGTGTTGACCTAGGAGAACCATTTACCTTTTGAGCCAACAAACTCCTCAATGTTTCTAATACCATCTTGACATATTCAAATATCTTGAAGATGAAGGTGTGCAAATCTTTTGATACATTTTCTTTCAAATTAATTGCATGCATCTTAGAGCAATTCTATGCATTAGATCAAATTTGTTGTGGTTTAGATCAAACACACAAGACTTGTGATCAATTTACATTATTTGCTATAACATTTCAAACTTTAATATATTAATCAAAACAAGATAATCAAATTTTTAACAATAATGAATTAATTAAAACAACATCAACATCATTTAACTATCATCAACCTTAAAACTAAATATACTAAATCTATTAATTCAATTTCTATATATTTAATTCAATGATTTATTCTCTATTTTTAAGTTAATTCCTAAATACATTATACCTTTAAAATATGAATACAAGACATTAGACAAGTCAAAAACCTGGTTTTCACCATCTCCACCATGACCAAAAGAGATAGAAACCACTTTGACTCTATTGATCAAAATTCTAAGAATTAATAATGGCATATTAATGGTAGAGTTCAAATATTAGATTTTCGCAGTTCATATTACTAATTAACTGTGTGTTTTTCTGAATTTTACTGTGTAAAATTTGTTTGCATCAATGTTTTGGATCACACTCTATGATCTATCATCAGGATGAGAAAAGAGAATGAGAGCTGTGAGAGAGAAAAATGATGGATCACAGAGTGTGATCCAAAAAATTGATGCAAACAAATTTTACACAGTAAAATCCAAAAAAGCACACTAATGATAGAGTTGTCAAATTCTCCTCCTCAGCCTAAAATACTGGCATTCAAGAAAGAACCACAACAATGAACAGATTTAATTCACAACAATAGCTGAATTTGCAGAAATTACCCAGATCATAATCCAAATGCACCAAAATGATCTCCAGCTTCTTACAGAATAAAATTACATATACCAAAAAGTACTGAAAGCTGAAGCTTTTACTTTACAAAAGACTATAGTGGCCCATAACTGTTTTATATGACGCCTAAATATTTGAAACCAAGAACAACACCTACACCGATGATGTGTCCCAGGGCACCACAGGCAAGAGTGTCTGTGCCAGTAAATCCTGCTGGGTCTCCAGTCTGCAGCCCCGAATCTCTGTCCTGGAGTTTTAACCCTGCAGAGGCCTTTCTGTTTGCAGAGGGAGCAAGCCCAAATCTTCCAGCAAACAACATTAGTGTTGTGCTTGCCACCATTATCTGCCAAATCAAAAATTAGGTCTTCTCAGTTAACCCATTTTTATGGGGTCATGGGGATGGGTTAAATTTTTTGGGTGGGAAGAACTTATACAGTTGGTGAGAGAAAAAGAAGTAAGAAATTCTTCCTAAGAAGAGGGGTAATGGAAGAAACAATCACCAGATTCGTTGGAGATCCAATGTAATCACAGCGGACACTTAAACCTCCCATGCCTTTCCTTGACTTAGAGGGCAGAGCTGGCTGGCAGAGAGATAACAGAAATGAGAAATGTCAATCACCATTTGGGTTGAGAAAAAGAAGAAAAAGAGGAAATGGGTTGAGAAAAAGAAGAAATGGGTTACTCTGCATTACCATGCTCAGTGGCCTTGTGAGTTTGCTTGTGGTGCTGACACCATTGAAACGAGGAGCTGAAATGGAGACGGCGTGGGTTGAGAGCATTGCCTTTGCTGCTGCCATCTTTACACAGATAATGGAGACCCTGATCGCACTGCACACTGACTATACACCCAAAAATGATGGGAAATAACAGGCTGGTGATACATTGATGAAGCTAAAGGGCTGTCATTGGGAAGAGATGGATACTTGTTGCTCACCTGGCAGTTTTCTATTGGACCAATTTCCATGGATAGGATAGTGGATTATCTATGGCACAAGTTTATTTTCTTGGGCATCGAAAATAAATGTGTGGAGTGTCTTAAACACCAAATCCTATGGACAATTTTGTAACATGAGTCTATTTTCAATTGTTAAACCTTTAAGATCCAAATTTACTCAACTAAGCATAGCATCATATGTCTAAGGGAATGGTCTAGTGGCACAACTATTTACTAAACTTCTCTTTTCCCATGCAAATATTATGTGCATGTATTAAGCAACTAGCCTCTCAAAAAGGCATGGACACTCCAAGATCCAAGATCCAAGTTACTGTATTAAGTAAAATGATGATCACGAAAAACCAAAATTATCAAGAAAAAAAATGCAATTTTAATCATAAAATCAAATAGTTAAGTAGTTAAAGGGGATTTTGATTTTCAAGTTTTAAAACAAATTTGAAATGTAATAATTATTAAAAGATTTGGCTAATTGATTCCAAATCAATGGTTCTTGGTCTTCGATTTATTGAGTATCTACAATTTCACGAGGAAATGAAATAGCTAATGCAAGGTAAAGAAATTTTCCATCGTATCCAAAAAGAGGCCCCCACCCATATTCCTCATACGACATGGAGGCTCACTTGGAGAAGTGGATTTCAACTAGTGTAGCTTGCTTGAGGAGGATCTCCTTCTTGCCATAGTCTTTTAACACTTTAATAATGATAATCATAACCTTATCATTTCTATCATTTTCTTCCTTTATTTGCATCTTGTCTTGTTTCTCTATGAGTTCTCTTTGTGTGTTTGACGATCCCTCATTACTTGAACCCAATATTTGGCCTCCCTAATTTGATCTCATAATTCTTTTATCCCCATGTTTGCTATTATCGATTTAATCTTCTTATTTTTGTTTTGACACTTCCCTCTAGTACTTTTGACTCGTCTTCTTTTGTTGTTTTTAGTTGGTCTAGAGCTTGCTTTATCCTACTTAGTTCTTGCTCTCCTTTTTCCATGGTGTTTTGCAGGTTGATTACTTGTTCTTTGAGCAATTTATTCTCCCTTACTAGTTTCCAGTTAGATTCCATAGCTTATTTCAACTTGATGTCTTCATAGTGACCTCTTGTTTCTAAGGTTTGGAGTCTCTTTTTTATGATCATTAGTTCATTAACATATAATTTTGATGACCACATTAGTGTTGTTGTTGTGGGGTTATATAAATCCTTGTGTTCTTGGTTATCTTTGCCTTTTTTCCTTTGTTTGTTAGATGAATTTCAACCTTAATTTACTTTGTTTCTTCTTCAACATGAGGCTTTGAGTTCATATTTTCCTTTCATTTATCAAGTTTTTACACCTTTTATTTTCCTTGCATTTGTTGTATTGTAATAGTACCTATTGAAGTGTTATATACTATTTTTGACAAAATAATTGTAATTTTTTAATTCTTTGTTTGCTTTTGCTTTCAAATTTATCCACACCACCAAAGGGTTGTAGTTCAATTGGTTGAGCACTATTGGTGAGGGTGACAATATATTCCTTGATTATGCCATCCACAAAGGTTTAAACCTCCAAAGGTATGAAATAAGGGATGTGGTCGAGATCATGCCTTGGATTGATGGAATTGATACCCCTCAATCCTTAACTTTTAATCAAAGAGATATCAACATAAAATAATGCTCATGTATTAAGTAACAAAACAAAATCCCATATTAAATAACGAAATAAACTCATAAATGATATAAAATCCACACAACCAAAAAAATAAAATAAAAAATAAAAATAAAATTATAGTGTTTACATTCATATATAAAACCTTTTCGATGCATCTAAAAGGTTTCCCTAATAACTAGCAATCACACCTTAGTGTGCAATGGGTACACCGAAGATGTGTCGAAGGTCAATTAGGATAGATTTTGGTCTACTTTTTGCATACATTTATACAGTATATGAGGTCAATTGGTAGGCCATTTAGCAAGTGATGTTGTTTGTGCAACAAAGGTCTCAATGGAGAAGTGATAGCTTCAAATAAACTATGCATCCACTTACATGGATCCAAACATGATTGAAATAAAACCTTTGAATAAGGAAGATAATCAGGCTCCATTACCAACAGGCTCATGTTATGTTTGTAATAAGGAGAGAGGGAGAGGTAGGGTGATGCAGATCTGGGAGGCTCAAACCCAATCAATATGATAACTTTCCTTCTAGAGGCATCTAACAGGATTAAAATGTCTTGTCTGAACAATCCAAACAACCCTTAAAGTTTGACAATCATCAAAAACTTGATTTCTCACTTTCACCCCTTGAATCCTAGTAGTAGTGTAACCTCAGTTTTTGGCCATTAACTCAAATATTCTCCAAAACACTTGACAAACACATGATGGTTTTAGACACCCATTTTAGAGTTATAACACATATGTCAGAATCAGTTACAATTCTTTTGGACCAATTCCCCAAAATCACCCCTTCTACGCTGACCTAATTAGGTTGATTAGGCCTAAATTACAAAGCAACATGCCTTCAAACTTATCACCGGCCCATGAAACCTTAGGGAAACATTTATTATGCTCTCACACCTCCAAAAAAAAATTAGATTCCACTGGTACAGACAATTTCATACCAAACCTGAAAACCTTATTTCCTGCACTATTCATGAGGGTTTATTGAATGTGACACTTCCAGGCCTCCTTAGACCTCAAAACTAACTTGAACACTACCCAATAGCCCTGTACATGCTTAAGGATTCAAAATACATGACCTCTCATACAAATTCCATCAAACCCTAGACTAGAGCCCCTCATTTACATGTATTTTCTACACAAAACTCACAGGAACAACAGGCTTAACTCCTTTATTTCTTTCCCAACACTTTAATCTAATGTCCTAAATTCTACACATACTTCCTAGGGCCTATTACACTAGTTACAGTTGATACATACGGTGTAAGGGCCCTTCAAAGCATGTTTTGATCACAAAACCCTCAAAACAGGGTATCCCGGGCTGTTCACAAGAAAACACTTAAGGAAAGCTTCAAATTATTTATTAAACCTTCAGAATTGATGCAAAACACATAAGACACATGCCATTACATTATTCAAAAGAGATTTGCACAATGAAAGGACTGTACATTACCGTACAGATCTGGAAAAGTCAGAAAACATAGAAAATTTGTTGCTAACTCTGAAAATTCAATAGTATTTCTTCACTAAAACTCCAAGCCAACATTACATTTGGTGTCTTCATGCCTTTTTAAAGGCTTCTCCATCCCTACCCAATGACCAACCACCTTACAACTGATTTTTAAATCACTAATGACCGTTGGAGGCCAAGTTGACATCATTTACACATGGTATAACAACAATATGACTCATATTGTAATGTTTGCACACCTTCACCTATAACTCACTAAAACTACACCAATGGCTTGAAAATAGCCTTATTACATCAACAAAAACACTAATATTGCACACTTATATGTAAATTCAAAAACTTTCCTTTAAAGGCTACAAAACAATTCTTAGTTCAAGATTGAATTTTCCACTTCATGATCACTAAACTCAAAGACTCATCCTAAGACATACTTAATGGTCTTGAGTGACCTTATTCAAAACAAAACATGCCCATACCAACCTATTGACCTCCCTATTTACCATAAAATGATCAAGCATGGAGGGTGAGGTGTAGGTGCTCCTGCACCATAGGGATAGCGAGAGGGAGAGATAGAAGAGAGAGAGGGGTAAGGAGATAGAGATACAGAGGAACATAGAGATAGAGATGGAGATAGAGAAGGAGAAGGAGAGAAGGAGAGGGAGAGATAAAGAGAGTGAGGAGAGAGGGATAGATAGAGATGAAATAGATAAATATATAGAGAGGGATAGAGAGGGAGATATATGGATGGATAGAGAGAGGGAGGCATGTCTAGAGATAAAGGAGGAGAGAGGAAAATAGGGGTAGAGATGAAGATAGAGCGAGAGAGGAAAAGGGTGAAAAATAGATAGAGAGATATAGGTAGAGGGAGAGATAAACACAAAGAGAGATAGGGGATAGAGAGGGAGATATAGAGGGAATGAAATAGAGAGAGACATAGGAAGAGGGAGAGGGAGAGATAGAGAGATAGATGGTGAGATAGAGTGATAGAGAGATAAAGATATAAGGAGATATAGAGAGGGGAGGAGAGGGAGAGAAAGAGAGACAAAGAGATAGACAAATAGAGAGAATTAGAGATAGATACATAAAGGTGGAGAAAGGGGAAGAGAAATAGGGGGAGATAAAGGGAGAAAGAAGTAGGGGGAGATAGAGATATATGGGAAGAGAAAGAGAGAGATAGAGATATATGGGAAGAGAAAGAGAGAGAGAGATAGAGATATATGGGAAGAGAAAGGGAGAGAGAAGTAGAGATAGAGAGATAGATAGGGGGATAGGGAGAGAGGAAGGGAGGGAGATGGGGAGAGATAGAAAGAGAGGGGAGAAAGAGAGTGAGGGAGGGGGGAAAGGGAGAGAGATAGGTAGAGGAGGAGAGAGAGTGAAGAGGGGGAGAGAGGGAGATAGATAGGTTGAAGAGGAAGAGAAAGAAGAGGGGGAGAGAGTGAGAGATTGAGAGAGATAGGCTATATTTCTCTCTTCATTTGTATCTCTTATATTTCTCTCTCTCTCTCTCTCTCATGCTCTATCTCTCTTTGTCTATTCCTCTCTCTTTCAATCTCTATCTCCATCTCTCTTGAGCTCGCTCTCGATATCTATCTATCTAAATTTGTCTCTTTCTCTCATTCTCTATTTTTTGAGTTTCTCTCTTTATTAGCTGATAGGTTGCATATTGTGTGAGATTTGAACATGAAACATGCCTCACACATGCAAACCACTATTGAGTCATTGGAAAACAAGTTTCAACTGCCATTTAATGGTAAACTAGCTATAGTTTAATTGTAAAATCCTCTAAAATATCAAGTAAAAGCCTCCAAAATCTCACTTATCACATAAAAGCCAGATAAATATTGATTTGACAACTAGATGGGAACATTTTATTTCCATTTGTAGTATTTTTTGTCAATTTGATGACAACTTTCTTTTCTCATTTGCATTGGTTTATGTTTTAAATCTGTATGCAAATATTTCATAATCAAATAATGCTTAATTTCTTTAAAGAAAAAATCTAGATTTGTCTAAATTTATTTCATTCCATTATTTAGCACTTATTATTAATTGTTGAATCTAGCCACATGCAACTAGAATTTGCAGCGCATCCATGTGCAAACACATACTATCTAACATATTAACATACATATAGTTTTCCATCGGCATAATCCTTGAATCTCCTTTAGTTGCAAGTGCTAGTATACATACCTCTCTCTATATAGAATTGTCTCCCCCTCTATCTCTCTTTCTTTTTCCTAATCTCTCCAAAGATCAATTAAACTATTAGATTTTTTATATATTAATTTAATTTATTCTACATAAAAATATGTTAATTATTAATTATAATAATTATATATATATATATATATATATATATATATATATATATATTGGCAAACTACCACCAGTGAGGGTGGCGCTCATTCATTACTTGGGAATACTAATATTACATAGATTTTATAGCTACTACTATTGCAGGACTTCTATTACATACTGCTATATCATAGAAATTACTATTACATACTACTCAAGTGAAGGCCTCCATAGAGCTATCACACCCACACCAAGCTCTGCCATTCTCTTGATTTGGAACTCTTCCAACCCACCCTTGTTTTCAATTACATGGTTGAGGAATAATTGTAGATCCTTTGCTTCGATGGCTTCTTTAAATTTCTCAGCTGCAACTGCCACCTCTTTTTTGCTATGGACCTGTTCAACTTCAACAATGTCACAAACGACCCCCGTTTTTGACCACTTTTCAATAGCTATCACAATCTTGAAGGCGACATCCACATAAATATATATTTAATAATTTTTATTATATAATATAATATATAATAATAATATAATCTATATATATTATTATATATAATAATAAATATAATTATATTATATATAATTTAATCTATATTATATAAAAAAATAATAATTATTAATTATTAATTATAATAATTATATATATGTATTTAATAATTTTATTAAAGAATATAATATATAATAATAGGAACATAATTATATTATTTATAATTTATTTTTTATTATATAAAACATACAATATATATTAATTATGATAATATATACTTAACTACGTAGGGTAAAGGATGCCGTAATGTTAAAACGTAAATGTGTTCATTATTAGATCTTGGCAGTAATTTTCATTTTAATAAACATACTCATGTCCCCATGCAACTACTTAGCTTATTTTGGCTAGCAGTCACTATTTTGATACACAACCATTGCTTAGCTGGTGGCCCTATGAATAGTTAATTTTGTTCAACATAAATTTGTATTTATAATAGTTAATAATAATTTGTGCAATTAAAAATTCAAAAGAAAAAATAAAAACAGATAGTAAAAAAGAGGGAAAGAAATTAGTGGAGTCATGTGGCATCTTTGATATTATGCAGGTGTTGCTTATTTCCAGCGCCCTTTTTTTTTTTTCAACAGCGTATTTTCAATTCTTAAGCAGTAGTTGCTTAAAAGGATTCCAAATTATCCTTACCTGTAATAATTTATTTTTGCATGGGAACACTCCAATTGATTAAATTGCTTAAATTTAAGCAGAAAACATACTTACTGCATGGTCCCATGGGGGGCTTGGGCTTCTATTTTCATGGAGCAGGAGGTCCCATGGGAAAAAAAATATTATGCTACCGGATTAATTACCTCATGTCCCCATGCCGCTGCTTAGCTTATTTTGGCTAGCAGCCATTGCTCAACTTATTTAGGAGTTATTTGTGGAGCTGATGGCCCCATGAATTATTAATTTTTGTGCTTATTTTTAAGCAGTCAGCTTAAATTTGTATTAATAGTATTAATAATACTTTGTACAATAAAAAATTAGAAAAAGAAAAATGAAATCAAATATTAAGAAAGAGGGAAAGAAATTTGTGGAGCTACGTGGATTTTTAGCAATATGCAGCTGCTTATTTCCAGCCCCCCCTCTTTTTTCACAGCTTATTTTCAATTCTTAAACAGTAGCTGCTCCATTAAAATAGGAAAAGATTCCAAATTATCCTTTCCCAATAATAAAATTTATGCATGGGGACATGAGGTTAGAATCTTTTTCAGAAAAATAGGAGCCTCTACAGTATAGGAATGAATATTTCAGCTGGTGAAATTGGGGTGGGGCTAGAAGTTGCCCCTACAGCTTAGGAGTTTTTTATGCCACTTGTCTCTCATCTAAAATTTTAAATTCTTATTAGAAAATAAAAATGAGAGAATTTTCATTTATTTATTATTTTTTTATCAAAGCACTATTTACGCAGAATTGCAAGAATAAATTCATGGGACCAAGAATTTTAAAATATTTTAAAAAAAGTTAAGCAGCATACGATGAGATTTTTAAGGAAGCCCCCCTCCATGGGACCGTACCTATTAAGCAGCTGCATGGGGACAGGGGGTAAACCCTCGTTGAAACCTTATTTTTAGGCTGCAGCTCGCCAAATTGGAGAAGTGAAAGGTCAATACCAGTGAGGAAGAGTTTGAAGAAGCGAAAACCAAAAGCGGCGAGAAAGCAGCAAAAAAAGGGGCTAAAATAGCCGAAAAAATGGCAAAAAATGATGAACGGCTGACATTCGTTTAATCGTCTTGCATTGATACGGACGCAAGATAGCCGTCGATACGCTTTTACAGGTCGATTCGTTCGTAGAGGGAAAGCCTTCGGTGTAACCTAACATGTATGAAGATTGGGGTATGGAAAGGCAAATGATGGTTCTTTTTATTAACTCCAAAGGGTAACCACGTGTCCATTTCTACTTACAGCGTCATCAGCAAGAGCTATATAGATATTCTGTGTAGAGCTGAGTCGGTCGCCTACTATAAACCCTCTGTGCTTTAGACATCATCTCCATTCTTGCACTCTATAATTTTCTTTGTGTATTAGATTTTGTAATCTTTATCGGCAGATCGTACGTAATCATGTTGAGCAGCGTTGTTCGAAACGTGGGGAGGGTTGTTCGTGGGGGTGGAGGCGGAGGGGCGTCGACCGGAGGACCTCTCGCTGCTGGCGTTCGAGGATACCACGAGAGGGTGGTCGATCATTACAACAATCCGCGCAACGTGGGCTCTTTCGACAAAAATGATCCAGACGTAGGCACAGGCTTGGTGGGTGCTCCTGCCTGTGGAGATGTCATGAAATTGCAGATTAAAGTGGATGAGCAAACAGGCGAAGTCAAAGATGCCTGCTTCAAAACCTTTGGTTGTGGCTCTGCCATTGCCTCCTCCTCTCTTGGTATGTACAACAACGTTTTTTCATTGTCAATTCATTTTTTTTTTTTTTCAATTAATTTGATTTGCAGCCCTTGCCCAATATCATATGATGAGAAATTTATGGAGGGTACCGTCAGCTTTACATTTTTGTGTGTTTTGATGGCATTCGTAAGGGTTTCGAGTATCAGGGTGCACGAGGCTGTGACTCCGTAGACTGACATTAAATCCAAGGTTATTGGAATTGACGGCATTAAAAGTCAAATCCCAAAGCTGAAAATAAATAAATTTTTGAACCCTGGCCATCATGGCAATCGCCCTTCTTACAATAGGCAATGATGATGGAAATTAATCCACAAACTGACAACTTTGTTGACTCGAACTTTACATTATGTGAACCAAATTAGAGATTTAAGTGTACCGTTTCCAAATTCATTTAGCAAAACACTGTGAAAGAACAAAAGATTGACACAAGTCCAACGTAATACACTAGACACAAGGTTTAATCTGGGAAATCCTTTCAGAAAAAAAGCCCAACAGCAAAAAAGAGTTAACAATTGTATTAATCTATGACCATAGAATCCAAATACAATATGACTAAGTCACCTTATTCCACCTTTCTCAATCTGCAGAAATCCTTTTTTTTTTGCCTCAATACGCATACAACATCATCACATCATCAGGCATCAACGAATCATCATATTGTTCCTTGTATGTCACGGACTAGATGTGAACCAAGCCATTTCCTAGAATCCCAATCATCTCAACATTCAAACCGCCTAAGGAGTGTCAACCGTCACACAACCAAACAATGACTGGACTGGTGATGGCATATTTGCTACATGTCTGTCACTCACACGAGACTTATCTAAATTCTTTTCTTGGCTGGTAACAGGATCTGAAATAGTTTCTTGACCAGGGCAGCAATCATTTTATATTATTATCTTTCTGTTGTGGATTGATCTCTAGCATGAGAGGAGGAATGGACCTTAGTTGAAGTTGGAATAGAAAGGGAAAATAAATGAGACTCTGTTTAGCATAGTTAAGAAAAGAGTGTAGATCACTGGAGACTGAAGAGGGGATTGTAATGAGATTAAGGCTATGAGAAGCCTCATAATTTGATAGAAGAGACAGGGTACAAGAATTGTTGTTGTTCCCTGTAGGACAATGTAACTTTGTAAGCAAGTTGAAATCTACTACAGGAACTTTAGTAATTTATTGTAGTTTGCTTTGTAGCTTCTGTTTTGTGTTTGGATATTGTGAATGATGTGTTGGCTGCTAGATTAGGCAGTCTTTAGTTAAGTCTCTCTGTTCTAGACTGCATAACCAAGCTGTGTATCATACCTAGGTTCCAAAAGAAACAGTGAATCTCTGTTTTTGAAGCCAGTTTCCTAACCCAATACATACTGCTAACTTAGTTTTCTAGTGACGGAGAGAAAGGATAGGGAAAGGAGGAAGCCTATGGTAGTTTAAAATGCTTAATTCTTTTCAGCCGAGGTACCTCTTTGGATGTTTACAAAAATTAAATGCTGGATTTGATCTGAAATACAATTATAAGTCAAAATTAGAAATGACTATTACAGTATTGCTAGTTTGAAAATGCACAATTGAATACCATTAATGACTTATAAAATTTAATGATCCATTAGTGACTGAAATTGAAAATAATGGGGGTTTGTTATGGTGATGTGAATTTTTTCCCAATTTACTCTTAGCTTAGCTTTCAATCTCCCTGTTCTCATCAATATGCCTCAGATCATTTGCTTACGATAATTCTTGGTTTGGTCATTGTCAGCCAGTGAATGGATAAAAGGAAAGAAGATGGAAGATGCCATGTCTATCAAAAACAGGTTAGTGATTAATATTCAGATTTTCTTGGTACTTGATTTCTCAGTTGGTCTCTGCTGCAGAAGTTATGATGTTTCTCTGTTTTAATTTACATTTTAAAATTCTGTCTTTTGTAGAAGTTTTTAGTTTTACCATAGAATTTCATTATTTCTTCAAATATTGTTACCAGTGTGCTCTGCTATCCTGGCTTTATAGAAGATATTTTAAAATGGAAATTAGAGACTGATACTAATCAGTCACTAACTGTGTGTTTTCTAGTCATTGAATTGTTTCGCTTTAATCACATCATCTGCAATATGAGTCATTTAAGAATTTTATTCTATGTATTCATAGCAAAGTGGACTGCAGCTTTTGTGACACAATTTTGTCGATTTATATTCATTTAGTATCCAATGAAATCCTCAACTCCAATACTTCGATTGCATTATGTGCATCAGTTATCTTCTTTGGTTAAACAATTGGAATGTTCCATCTTTGTTGGTTCACCAGGAGACAATTCTATAGACTATAGAGAACTTTACCATCTGAAAAAGCTCATTTCTTCAATTTACATCTGATCCCAGCCAAAAATCCTACCACCTTGCATTTGTGGGTTGCTGTATTTACTCTGATTTGAGTTTTGTGCCTGTGGGTTTCTGGTTTTATCCTGTCTTGGATTTTATGGAGGTGGGTTGTTATTTTCCTTATTTTAAAAGAAAAAATTGTCTGATGTTTGAGAAGTCCTATGCAAATACCTATAATGACCAGGGTCGGATGTGAAAGTTGTATATAGCAAGTAGAAGACTAGAGATTTTGATGTACTTTTTTATCATCTGTTTCTCCAGAAGATAGAGAGTTTGCTGAGTACAAAGGGTAACCTTTCATATTCAGTTATTTATAACATAAAAGTTCAAACTTACATATCCATGTCTTGATGCAAAAATTAACAGTGAAATCAGAACAATATAAATTAGTAACGAGGATTGTATGAGGCTGACATTATAAGCTTGATTCGACGCTTCTTTCTATCTGTGAGCATTTCATGATGTTGATGTTGAGTGACCATAATTCTTGTATCAGTGATGTGGGGAAATCTACCCCAATAACTGGCGCAAAAGTTTGTCTGGGTTTGTAGGATATGCAGCTTGGGCTTTGATGAGATAACTCTTTGTTAGACAAGTATCTGTCCCCTTTTGACTGCAATTTGTTTGTTGTGCCTGGTGTATGTTACTAAAGAAATTTTGTAAAGGAAAATCTCAGAATACATCTTATCCTTCTAATGCTTCTAATGCCTTTACATATCGGTATGCCCTTTATCCCATATTTAAAAAACTTGGACTCAGCAATTTAGCAGCCCAAAAAGTTGACTCAGTCTTGGACAAATAAATTATATAAATACTAAAACAAACTTAAATAATGCATTAGAACCTAGAAGCATAAAGAATGAATTTAGAGATTGCATAAGTCTATTTTAAATTTTTAATCACTGTAGATTTATTCAGAATCAGAATTTGACTTGTCAAATCCAAAGTAGAAGTGGAATTCAATTACTTGGGATTTAATTGGGAAACTAATAGTAAAAAATGCTGAAAATCTTGTAAAAGTGTGGAAAAATGCTGCTTTCATTATTTCAAGCCAAATAAAGGGGTAAAAAAAAACTTTACTTTTCCATTTGGTGCAGCCCAATACAAATTTTCTTGTTTGCTTTTTAAAACCAGAATGGTTGAGAGGCAGTATCCCTTGTGGGGTCTTGGGGTGGCATTCCTTGTGATACAAGTTGGGGTTGAGGGATGGAGCTCCTGCCACGAGACCCAAATTAAGGTCTGCAAGGTCATAGGTACCTTCAAGGTGCAATCTATTTTTCATAATTTACGCCGAAGGCGTATCCAATATGAATAAGAGCAAGCTACTTTTTAAAATCGACGGTTCACAAGGCGTGGGAGATGATTAAAAGTCTGTCCATCGTTGGATATTCCGTCCACTGCCTTCACCACTTTTCAGGCCTTCACTGCTTTTTCACACCTTCACCTTTGTGCCGTCCGCTTTAGAGAAGTTGAGGTGATAGCGTCTGTATCAATTCTAATTCAAGGTAATTAATAAATATGGTCAACGTGCATTCTCTTGTCTAGATACACAGTACGGTGAACTTATCTAGCTTCTATTTCGGTAAGGGAAGCTTCATATACTGAAATCTGTGATGTCGTTCCGTTTTTATGCTTGTCATTCCCCCAGCTTGACTTTGATTGTGGTTTTGAACCCTGGATCTCACGCGTACTTACAAAAGCGGGCTTTGAAGGATTCGACAATGTCACTGAACTGCTAGAGAGCATCACAATTACATTAGACATATCAGGACAAAGTGTTGCATTCGCTTGTACACACAGAAGCCCAACGTGAATGCATCTCAAGGCCTGCTCTTGACTGACCCTCGATGCCTCCGAATCTAACATATTCCGCGCATTTCCTCCCTCAAACAGTCAATTCCCAATGACGCTCATGTCTCTCCTGTAATTGCCTATAACCTAGTGCCTAGTTTCAATTTCCTCCTCTCGCCATGTCTGATAGCCATGGGTGCGTTGAACGATGAAAGTTTGGGTTTGGGAGACGTGTCTTCTCTGGTCACAGACTTCACTAACAAGGATTTTGTATTGTTCTCGCTTTCTGAGACTAATTTTATCTCACCCTTTACCCCGAGACTAATTTTATCTCACCCTTTACCCCTGCTGAACCTGACTTTAGCTCTGGTTCAACCAACCTCCATGCTACTAATAGCGTTCCTATTCCTACGATGGTGGTTTCTCTTTGATGCTGTGTTGTTGGTAGTGAGTTGCCTGGTGATTAAGGATCGAGTCGCTAGTGGTCCTACGTGACCATAGTTAGGTCAGGGGTTCTTGCTCACCATTTGCTACGTGGTAAAATACTATCCATTCCTTGTTCGCAATCCTCCCGCAGGGTGGTCTATGGATATGATTTGATTGAAAATGAAAGACTTTTATTTGCAATGAGGCTTGGTTTGTAGATTCAACAATTTGTGGTTTTCTCTTTCTAATCAACACAATTGGGTTTTGTGATCTTGAAAACCTTTCATCAATGGTAAGATGAAGCAATTCTCTTGTGCGAGGGGCTTCTTCATATTGACTTTTGCCTCTTCAAAGGAAATATATTTAGTGCTTGATGACATGTTATGGATGTAGGGAGAGCATTATTTCTCTCTCTGGATGAAGCCTTGTTCTATCTCCTTCAACCCCCTCTTTGAAATTCTCAATGTTAGTATTATAGAACTATAAAAATAAATAGTTAAATATACAAGAAGAAAATTAATATATATAAATTAACAAAAGATGATTATGATTAGTATAGTTTCAAATTTATTTTTTAATGTGATAAGTGAGATTTTGGAGGCCTTTACCTAATATTTTAGAGGATTTTACCATTAAACAACAGCTGGTTTACCATTAAATGACAACTGAAACTTTTTTTCCAATGACTCGATAATGGTTTACAAGTGTGCAACTTGTTTCAGGCTCAAATCTCACACTATATGTAGCCTATGGACTAATAAAGATAGAGAATGAGAGAAGGAGACAAATTTAGATAGATAGAGACAAATAAAGATAAATAGAGGAAAGAGAAGATATATATACAGAGAGGGAGATAATGATAAACATACAAATAGAGAGGGAGATAAAGAGATAGAGAGAGGTAGAGAGATAAAGAGATAAAAATGAATAGATATAGATATAGGGAAGGTGATTGATATATCTCTCCCTATCGCTCTCTATATTTCCATATCTCCCACTATCTCACTCCCTCTCCCCCTCTCTATCTATAGAGCTATCTCTCCCTCTCCCCCTCTCTCTCATTTACTCTTTCTCTCCTAATCTGTATCTTTATCTCCTTCTACCTCTATATATTTTATCCATCTCTTTTTATCCATATCTTTTTCTACCTCTATCACTACCTCTCTATCTCTTTCACTATCCCCCTCTATCTCTCTATATCACCCCCTTTATATGTCTCTCCATCTCTATTTACCTATCTCTAATTCTCTCTATTTATCTATCTCTTTGCCTTTCTCTCCCTCTCCTCCTCCATATCTCCTTATATTTCTATCTCTCTATCACTCTATCTCACCATCTATATCTCTCTCCCTCTCCCTCTCCCTCTCCCTCTCCCTTTCCCTCTATATCTCTCTATCTCATCCTCTATCTCTCCCTCTCTCCTTCTACCTATATCTCTCTATTTATTTATCTCTCTTCCTCTCTCACTCTATCTTCATCTCTACCTCTATTTTCCTCTCTCCCCCTTTATCTCTAGACATGTTTCTCTCTCTCTATCCATCCATCTATCTCCCTCTCCATCCATCTCTATATATTTATCTCTTCCATCTCTATCTATCCCTCTCTCCTCTCTCTCTTTATGTCTCCCTCTCCTTCTCTCCATATCCATCTCCTTCACCTTCTCCATCTCCATCTCTATCTCTATCTCTATCTCTATCTCTATCTCTATCTTCCTCTCTATCTCTATCTATCCCTCTCTCCTCTCTCTCTTTATGTCTCCCTCTCCTTCTCTCCATATCCATCTCCTTCACCTTCTCCATCTCCATCTCCATCTCTATCTTTATCTCTATCTTCCTCTCTATCTCTATCTCCTTACCCCTCTCTCTCACTCTTCCCTCCTCTATATCTCCCTCCTTCTATCACTGTCTCTCACTCTCTCTTTCTCCCTCTATCCTTATTTCAAACATAATATGAGCCTATTGGTAATGGAGCCTAATTATCTTCTTGATTCAAAGGTTTTATTTCAATCATGTTTGGATCCCTGTAAGTGGATGCATAGTTGATTTGAAGCTATCACTTCTCCATTGAAACCTTTGTTGCACAAACAACATCATCTACTAAATGGCCTACCAATTGACCTCATGTACTGCAAAAATGTATGCAAAAAATATACCCAAATTTATCCTAATTGACCTTCCACACTTCTTCGGCGTACCCATTGCACACTAAGGTGCAATTGCTAGTTTTAACAATTTGAAGTTTTAAACCAACCACCATGAAATCCTTCCAATCACTTGATAATCAATTCATGTTGGTGAAGTCCAAATTGTTATAGACAAAAATGAAAAGTGACAAAAATAAAGGGTTTTATTTAGTGGCTGAGTTCTCATGTTGGACTTGCTGAGTACATTGAAAAACACTTGAATATCTGCAGCAGACCCAGCTTGCTAGTCATAGGCAAGTTACTTGTCTGATGCAGAATCTTGCAAACTAGGTGAGAGCTCTGAGATTTTGAACTATGCTTTTGCCCAAAGGGAAACTGCTAACCCAAGGGAAACCACTTGTCTATTTGTTTTCCTTTATTGTACCTTAACATTAAGGGAAACTGCTTGTCCTTTATTTGTACTTTGGTTTCTTTGTGGATTGGAATGTTTTAATTGTTTGCCTTCTTTACCTGTTTGGTACATGTGTATTGTCTTACCAGAGGTAAGAAAGAGATGTTGTTTCCATTTATCCCTTGACACCTGTTTATTTTTATTTTACATTTCTTCCTTCATGATATTCTTGATCAATGTTCATGAGACAATTGACAAGATCTAAAAAGTAGAGGTTTTTGGTAACATTGTGAAATATTGCAAGTGTTAACCCAATCCAGCATTCTTTGGACACATTTTAGGGTTTTTAGAATTTTTTTAAAAACTTTTTATTACCTTTCAATGCAGTTCATCAATTCCAATAATGCTTTCTATTTTCAATATCAGTTGTTTTTCCTTCTTTCAATTTAAATTCTGTCCAGTGTTTGATTCTAAGTTTGAGGCCATTTTATGAAGGTTTTTCTTTTATCTGGCTCTTTGCATCTTTGTAGTAAAGGACTCTTTTCATTTACAGCACTTAAGCCAGCGCAGAACTCATTAATGAATTGGAACATGGTGTGGATTTACCCCGTCTTCAGTGTCTGCTGTGTTAGATATTGTTTTGTCTTGGTTGTTCAGCTTTTTTAACATTTATCTTTAGTTTATTATCAGTATCATACATACATTTAATCTTTTATTTATCTAAAAAGTTATTGTTCCTTGAAATGATATTTTATATGCCAGTTATTGTTCTAGTTTCAGGGATGGGGGAATGGGGTTTTGGGTATGAATTTTTTTCTTACAGATTTTGGTTATGGTGGGGGACAGCAATTAAAGTAATAGAAAAAAACAATTTTTAAATTTGTGAAACGAAACGAACTTAAAATAAACTAAAAGAAGCTAGAATTTAAAGTACATACAATGTGCTAAATTTGTAATGCTATTCCATTGATTCAATTCCACAAATGGAGAAATTTTTTCCCAGTACATATATGGAAATGACTGGTTACAATTCTGCAAAAGGAGTAATATTTTCACTGAAATCTATTATACCAACAATTTAAGTTTCCACATCAATAAAATGTTTAGCTCAATTTTATGTCAATAAGCTTTGGAAAAAATCACAAACTAATAATTGCATTTAGTATTCACTATTCAGGTTCCGATTTACATGAACTGTGCATAATTGAAGGACTGCAAGTGCAACAGTGCTCATGCATCAAATAAATTATGCCGAATTCTTTCACCACTATATGCCAAGGCCACAGCTTTACAACAATGACATCTATTTGCTAATTAACTTGCAAGGCTTAATTCTTGTCAACTGTTTATTGAAAAATATTCACCTATTATTATCAGGGGACAAAGGAAAAGCAATTTAATACTTGCATCTTAACATTTCACCATACTTGTGCTGTTCAAAAAGTTAATGAAAGCGGAGCCAATAAGAGATTGAGAAGGAATGTGTTTGAATTGGAAAATGGTGCTCCTTTGAAGTGCTTTAACAGCCTTAAAATTGAAAGTATTTGAATCGAGGACAGTTGTGGGAGTCGCCTTTGAAGACTTCCACTGCTTTCTTTGTATCTTTTAAACAGTGTTGAAGACTGCCTGACATCCCTGGGATAGTTGGGGCACCCCGATGATGGCAAATTGGGGGTTTATCCCTAGGACATCCCCAAAGTTTCACATTTTTTTGGATGGGGCTGGGATGTTTCAATTCTGTCCTGAAAGCTTAAGAAGCATTCCTAAACTGGGGAACAGGTCCAAACCCCCAGGAGTGTGTAGCTGGGGAACACTATTACATATACTTCATTGCACCTTTCAAAAGTATTGTACCATGGATTGGTATTTTATATGCTAGGCAAAGATCTTGGTGTTTTTATAAAATTATATAGCTTATCAGTAAAGACTTTTTTCATTTGACACATTTCAAATGAAATTCTATTAAATGTGTTTGCTCATCAGTGTTTTCTTTGTTTGTCCTTAGAATTATTGCACTTCATCCTACATAGTTATAACATATGCCTAGTTATTTTGGTATTTTATCTTCTTGATTAATGTTTTTGCATCCAGCCTTTTAACGTACCATACATTTATGCATAACTTGGTTATTTACACATGTAAAATCTTGGTTGCTTCTCACAACAAACATTGCCACAAAAAAAAAACATTGCCACAAATTCTCTTCAAAGTACATAGATGTGATCAGTGGTGGCAAAGGTAGGCAGGATAAAGGGGCATTCATGCGGGCCGTGTCTTGGGGCAGTCTGCACTGGCTGCATGTAACCCATGTGGATGGCTCATGTTTTTAATACTACATTCCCTGGTGCTTAAAGGACATCCATGCATAAAACTTGTTGTATGAGTTTAATGAGTCAGGACTACTTGTCTTTTTGGGATAGGAGTGATGGTAGCACCAACCTACATTTATGGTCCGTGCAACACTCGCTAGTCCAGACCTTGCATGCATGCCATTTCTCTATGCCTATACTACTAAGCATTTGTGCGCCACCTTTTCTCCTACTTAGTCCCATGTATGAAACTCGCTCATAAAACAACATGCGTTCATCTCGGAGATTGCAAGGATGCTCAAATTTGTAATGTTTTGTTATATAAGTTAAATCTAATACAAGCTACTTGGCCTGTTTTCTTGTGCACAGCCATGAACCCCATGGGCGGCCATAAAAGCCCCTTTTCTTACAACTCTCTAAAGCAGCATGTTTACAATGAGTCAAATTATTCCCTAAACATTTTGTGTGTTTTACTGTGGCTCTGCCTATTTATAAGTCAACAAGCCTCATACACCTCTACAAAGTAGTTTCCTCTAGTTCTGATGCATGTGTTGTTGCTTTGAACAACAACCATTTGAAAAAAGGTATTATTGGTCATGTGTGTTCATTCTCACAATTCTTTTTTGAAAGCCTTAGATTGTAAAATTTTGGTGAAGTTGAGTCAATGGTCCTTTAGAGCACTGGACTCTCATCATGAGCTATTATTCAAATGTATTCGGGAGAAAACTGCGAAATCATAAAGGGTTGAAAAATGTAGTCAACCAAAGGCACAGTTTATCCTGGGTTATATGCAGTGTTTTAAAAAAATGTTGTTTAATAGTCTACATTGTACAAATATATAGGTCAAATGAGCATATGAGCCAGTTGATACTAATACGTAGTTCCTTAAGCAATACAATACTTAGCTCCTTAAGAACATTAACATTTAGATAACAATTTGGAAATATCAAACTACTACTAGAAGAGAAACAATGAAAATGAAGCTTTACCACTTAGTTTTTCACCTTAGATGTTACTTTGGGAATTTAAGCTTGGCTCTCCACAATGAGAACCCAATACTTTAATCATTTGATCACAACCTCTTGGACTATATGCAGTGATTTGATTATGTTTACCATGATTTTGTAATATGTTAATAAGTTCTATGAGTTTTTAGTTGAGGAAGATAGCAGTCAAAACATTTTTGGCAATACTAGATAGGCTGTAAGAGAAAAGCAGATTAAATAGAACTATTTTTTTTTGGTTAATTGCAGTTCATCTAAAGGCTTGATGAAGCATTCAAACAGTTTTCTGAGTAATAGCAGGGTGCATTATTTACATGGGTGCATGGATAAAGGTTGAACCAACAGAATGTTAATTATGATATTTTAGAGAATAAATTAATTGTTTGTTCCTAGGAAGATAAATTTTGTTCACTTCATCTTATCCACCTATATTGTAGTAAGGGGCAATAAAATGTTTAAACAAGAGAAGCTTCTTAATAATAGCATTTTGGCTATTGTGAGGTTAAGAAATTTATCTGGGACTGTCAATCTAAATCAATCTAACAGCTACTTCTGTGTCACTTCTACAAAACTCAAGAGCTTAAAAGAGATCTCAACTTTCTGAGGCTCAAATGATGAAGATACTCGCCTCACATAGAGCCCACTAGGTTGACAATCTTCTGAACGTGAAGGCAAAGAGACGTATTGTTAGGTTTTGGTGGCCCACATTGCCTGCTTGTTCAATTGTTTTTTGAACTCTAATGATGTATCATTCAAAGGAATTTCCCAAAACAGAAGCTTCAAAGGGACAGCATTGACCATTCAGTCTCATTAAAAGCCAAGTCCCTTCTTTTAATCTTGCCTTAGAGCTTTTTTGTTAGTTGTTTGTTATTAATCTAACTGACTATGCTCCTTAAGTTCTGTAGTTATAAGATGTCAGAAATGGGTAAGCACTGACTGTCTGATCAAAAGCTTTATCAACAGCTAGCACTTTTCGTGTTCTCTGAAAACTCCAAAGCTTTGAAAGCACAGCCTTGACTGTCCTATCAAAAACTAAATTGAAGGTTGTTATTTGGCTTTGACCCAAGCTTTTTGCCTGTTTATTTCTATTTCTCACAGTTGATTCAAGGCAAATTCAATGGCTGTCACTCCATCATTTACAAGCAACTCAAAATGCTAGAAAGAAACAATAGTAGGTTTTAGATCAGTCCCTGACCCCTATTTATAATCGTAAGCTCACATATTCTTAGCAAATAAAAAGCTTTCCTGACTATGATATCTCTTCATGATTGACAGATAACTCTCCTCAATTTCTGACATTTTACTCTAGGAGTGATTTGGCTACCAATCCACACATATGGTGTGCACAACACTAACTAGTTATAATCTCGTGCATATGCCACTACTCTATACCTATGCTACTTATCATCTATGCACCATCCTTGCTACCATGCATGAAACACATTTGGCACCCATAACCCTCACATATGGTATGTGCAGCACTAACTAGTAATAACTTTCTGTGCATGCCACTACTACTTAGCATCTACACATCCTTGCTACCATGCATGAAACACATTTAGCACCCATAACCCAACATTTATTCATATAAAATTTCACAAGCGTGCCCAAATGCAGTATGCTTTACTATATGAGTTAATACAAACTACTTGGATAGCTTTTCTGTAATATACCGCTTATTTATTTTTTAATATAACGAACCCTTATGATTATTTGCACAATTATAAATCTCCTTCAAAGATAGCGAACACATTTGTTGATGAACAACATACTATTAAGTTATTAACTCAAAATCTTTATCAATGTCTGCTAGGAAATCAGTCAAATCAGCACAATGGTGATTTCTGTGTAAAATCACTCTGCAGGAATTGTGGATTTTTGTCCTCCAATTCTAGACCTAGAGGGGTTTCATCCTCAGGTTAATTGAATTGTAGTTCCATGCTCCACAAGGAGTAGAAATCAGATAATAAATAGATGATCAACGATGCAAATTTTCGTTGCTTAGTCTCTCTCTTAAATACATTTTTTCCTATGTTACCGGGTTCTCCTATTCAGGATCGCGTGCCCGCTCTGGGAGCATTCCGATTTAGTAGTGCCCAGGAGGGCCCCAGACCTTGGGTACTCCTAGGTGCTCCCACAGACTTGAACGCCTAGGGGGCGCCAAAAGGTTAAGAACATGTAAATAAGTTGCAAAATGTGCAACTTAAACCCTAAAACGCCCTCCAAAGCCCCATTTTGCCCCTTTCATGATATTGAAATTTTGAACCATCAATTGGCATTTATTTTTATCACTACCATTGATCAATGATGAAGTATCTTACTATCAAATGTATTTACAATTCTGTATATTTTTAATTTTTTTGCATATATAATTAATATATGTATATATATATTATACAGCCATACCAAGAAATTTTTTTTGCCTTACCAGCGTACCCATATTCTGTACCTGTACCAGAACTGGCAACTTAGCTTTTTTCTTTAGTAGTCACAACTTTTTACATGCCTCTTGATCTTATTAAAATTAAACTTTAATTATAGTTTTCATTTTATAATATAAATTAATCTCTTTTGGAAGCGGCTGCCCTTAATTGCTGCGATTCCTTTTCAGTTTTCACCTTTTGATATCCTTTTGTTTTCTTATGCTAGGATAAAAGGCTGCGGCTGAATTGTCTTTTGTTTTTATTGCTGATTGGATTGTGTCTTATTTGACACCTCTGTTTCCCTTTGGCAGCTACAGAAATCAGCTGTGGTTAGAAAGTAAAATCTTTCTTGCCCTGTAGTGGCTGCTCACAGTTGCATCCCCTTTCAAACTGCTTTAATAAATTATTAATATTTTTGAATATTTTAATCTGAGTTTAATTTTGAAGCGGAGGCATTACATTTCCTTTGCCCTCACTGCACACACGGGGTGGCTGTCAAAGTCCTTTTCTTACTACACTATGTTTACAACATATGTCTCAAATTATTTCCTAAACTTTTAGTGTGTTTTTGAGGGTTGGGCTCTGCCTATTTGTAGGTCAACAGGCCAAATGCAATCCTGCTAAGTGGTTTCCTCTATATTCGATGTGTGTCCCATGCAAACTGACATGACTGCTGCTATATTTGACAAGATTTGCCACCTCTTGATCTTTTGCATCCTTTTGCACACATTCTCTTGGCCACTATGTTTCAGCTGTCAGTGCAGGTTGGTCCCTTTCTCATCTCCCTTGCAGCATTCCTTTCCCTGCCTTCTGCACATGCAAACATATCTGTGG
Source organism: Sequoia sempervirens (assembly GCA_007258455.2). Taxonomy (NCBI): domain Eukaryota; kingdom Viridiplantae; phylum Streptophyta; class Pinopsida; order Cupressales; family Cupressaceae; genus Sequoia; species Sequoia sempervirens. The sequence continues at coordinate 12,429 of VDFB02366236.1, read as the reverse complement.
AGATTTGTGCAGTCTTATTATTAGCTGAATCATGAGTTATCCAGCAGTCAGTAACTTGCTTCTGCTCAACTGCTCTTGTACTGAGTGCATGGTTATCTGTGCAAGCATCTTTCCTCATGCTTTTTGTTTTATGCTCCATGTGCATTGTGCACCCGAGTCGCCAAGTCACCAAATTTGGTTTGTCTTCTGAAAGTTAGTGTTTATAGTATTCAGTTATATATATATATATATATAATTTACTATTTATAGTGAATGACAATAAGAAACAACTAAATTGCACTCTTCACATGTAGGCAGTATCTTCATTTGGAGAGAATTATGATATAAAATGCGGACTTCTTTAAACAACCACAATCTTTTATGGCTTTGAACATCCACAATTTTTTTTTTATCCTTATTTTATTAACTGGTATTTGTTTTATGATGAAACTCTAAGAGATTGTCGATGTGTCCTGGCAGGCATCCACAATATTAGTTAAAAAGCTTTTGGTTTGTAATTGCTAATGCCAATTTGTCTTGTGCTTCCAGTGATATAGCAAAGCATCTATCACTTCCACCAGTTAAGTTGCATTGTAGCATGCTTGCAGAGGATGCTATTAAGGCTGCTGTTAAGGATTATGAGGCAAAGAGAGCCAAGAGGAATGGACAACCTGAGTTCCAGCAGAACGAGGAAATTGCTGGGACTGCCTGATACAGTAATTATGGCCAATAGTCTGGTGTTTTCAGCTGCTATGCAATAATACTGTATAAGTTGAATTGATGGAAAGAAAAAATGTCATTTAATTTTCCAAATTACCTGGACACGGGAAGTCCATGTTGTAAAGGCTGTTAATAACTCTGCATGGCAAGCAATCCACACTGCAGTCTTTTTATTATGAACTATATTTGCAGTATCATAGAAACTATAAAGTACTGAAAGTTATTGTATAGAAATTGCCTCTTCATAAAGTGTCCTGAATTGCTATTTCCATATTCCATAATCAAGACTTTTAAGCATATATGAACTCTGTTTGTAGCAGTTAATCTGCTTGATATCATGTTCTTCTTGAAAATGCTACGATTGTCAGTTATGTTTCACTGCTGTTTAGATGTGTTAATTGTGACACCGAGGTTGACTAGGGGGCACTAATGATTCTGTGTGTTGAGGAATGCAATTAGGGTTTTCTAATGCTATTTAAGTATTTTGGGCTTGTGTGAGGTCTTTTATTGTTTTCAGGCTAATAATTTAAAATGTTTGCTATGAGGCACCTTGTTATCCAATAGGCTTTTACCTGTGGGCTTTCAAGCCCAAAAATTGCCGGGAAATATTATTTAGCCACTGGAATTGTCTTACTTTATGGGAAAAACCATTCTTCTCAGTAGAGCAAAGCATGTCCAATTGGCATGCATCCATATTCACTCTTGGCAAACCTACTGCATCTCTTAATGGTGTAGGTGTTAGTTATATGTGGATTTGAAGGATATTTTGTTGTATCTAGCAAGATGTAAATTTATTACAAGTGAAAGAGGCACTTATGACATCTCCATGTGAAGGTTATTTTGAAGAACTAACGAGAGTGAGAAACGCATCTTTCATTTCTGATTGTAGTTTAATGATTCCTAAGTTCTGAAGCATGTGCTCAATATACTTGACACTTGAAAATTTATGGTTTTGGAAATGACTTGATATGCAGGAGGCAGTGATCTTTGATTTCGATATATATTAGTTTCTCTGGGAGTAATTGGTGCTTGTACTTACATGTAAGGTGTTCGTCCTTGTGTATCTAAGTTCTGGTGGATGTGCCCAACTCTTTTTGTTAATTATTATAATTTTAGAGCTCAGGCTTTGCATTTTGTTGCATGTTACATTTAATCGACAAAATTGTCATTATAGTTAATATTTTTTTAGTTACCGTGGGAGTAAATCTAGTCACAAACTTTAAGCATGTTCTACAGGTTTTTCTTATCAATGGCTAAATTCCAATAAATTTACATAACTTAAGCATTTGACCTTTGAATGTGAATTTTCCACCTAATGTTGATTATGAAAACGTTTTTGAGGTGGCACGAATACTGAAATATGGCCAAAGCTGTCGTTTTCCATTCCATGAACATACAATAATTAGGGTACCGTTTTCTTAGAAGATGTTAAGTTGTATATTCTTGCTGGTAATAATTGTTTATTTTCTAAATAGTGTAGCTGAGAAGATAGACATAAGACACTAAGGAAGTGTGATTGAGAAGGAAGCATAGTTGAAGATGCAGCTCCTGAATGTTAGCAGATAGTAATAGGGAATTCCAAGTTCAAATATAGTATCAATGATTGTGAACTCAAAGTTCAAATAAAGTCCACCCTCCATTAATGATTTGGAACAACAGACGCATTTGTACTTTTCTGAAGAGCTACTTTTTAAGACACTTAGCATCGAATACACTGATTATTTGTCTTCTGGTAGTTCCAAGGTGAATGCTACGCCATTTAGCCTTGATTTAGTAGGGCATATAAAATTTGGGCTGAAGATCTAATGTCCTGCCAATCTTAATGATGTTTGTTCACATGATTCAACATGAACAAGCACCATATCACACACTTAAAAATGTCATTTGCTATGGCATTTGGTCTGCCTATTAGTTCATTGACCATAGCAGCATTGATCGTTTGGGGAAAAAATCGACAAACCAAAAGTTCAGGATTTTTTGAAAAAATCAGGAAAAAAAGGGGAAAAAATCGGGAAAAAATCGGATTTACAAAAAAAGCAAAAAATTGAAGATAAACAGTTAAAAAAAAAATTTAATGGCATTTCCATAGCATATAGACATTGAGAGCAAATAAAATACAGAGTTCAATCCATAAATTATAGAAAATAGATTTTCGTTGGTTATATTCATATCGCTGATTACATTGCACAAAACATACTACAACTGCATAAATATCAGATGGTGACAGTTGCCAAAATGTCTATTACAATATAGTTTGGGACTTTGTACAAAGTCAACCTATAAACTAACCTATAAACTAAGTACAAAGTACCGAAAATTCAATTGTAGCAAATGACGTGCTAGAGGGCAGAAGCTCCCGATGATGAAGCTCCTTGTCTATGCTACCACATTTTTCAAACAGTTCACTGCCTTGTCTTTGCTACCACATTTTTCATACATGTCTACCAAAGCATTTTATCAAACAGTTCACTGCCTTGCTGCTATGGCTAAAAGCCTAAAACGGGTGCTTTCGAACAAGCTATGGATGCTTGGAAAAAATATATCAAAGCATAATAGTAAGCAATAGCATAGACAAGAGAGTGAATTGTTTGAAAAAATGCCTCAAAGAAATGTGGTCACATGGTGATGGAATGCCATGACAATCCATATTACTGCCTTGCTACTATATGGATCGTCATGGTGTTCCATTACCATGAGACCGCATTTTTTTGAGGCATTTTTTCAAACAAGCTATGGATGCTTGGAAAAAATATATCAAAGCATAATAGTAAGAAATAGCATAGACAAGAGAGTGAACTGTTTGAGAAAATGCCTCAAAGAAATGTAGTCTCATGGTGATCGAATGCCATGACAATCCATAGCATCATTTCATCATGGCATTCCATCACCATGAGACCACATTTCTTTGAGGCATTTTTTCAAACAGTTCACTGCCTTGCTGCTATGGCTGAAAGTCTAAAACAGGTGCTTTGGAACAAGCTATGGATGCTTGGAAAAATTCTTGTCAAAGAATAATAGTAAGCAACAAGCTATGGTCTCATGATTTTTTTTTTCGCGAAAATCAGCATGATGTTATTCGCATTTTTTTTGCAGATTTTAAACATGTTTTTTTGGCGATTTTGCAGTTTTAAATGGGAAGAAACCGTTGACCAAAAGGTCAACGATTTTTTCAAAAAATCATCCAGCCTGCAGATTTTTTAAAAATCTCAATTAATTGGGATTTTTTGCAGATTTATGCTTCTATGGTTCATTCTATTCAAATTATCTTTCAAGATGATTCAGTACTCACAGTTTCTTGATCATATTTTGCACTGTTGGACATTTAACTGCTTCAATAATTAGTCATTAAGCTACCTTGGAGTTTATCTTAACATTTTAGTGGCTTCTGTGGAACACTTCTCATTTGTCATGGGGCAGGAAACGTTGATTGAAGTAAAAAATGTTTTTAAGGAAAAGATTCTCATTTAAGGTAAAGACTTGAAGTTGATATTTTTTTTGGCAAAAATATATTTCCACTAGTCTAAACTAATTAAGTAATGGTCAAGTTTAACAACACAAGTCTGAACTAATGAGCAAGATCAAGAATCTATGATTTACTATATCCCTATGTTCATGCAGTGGAAGTTCCACTAGTGATTGCTTCTCAGAATGTATTCTCTCAAGATGTATATCAATCTTAGTCTGAACTAATGAGCAAGATCAAGAATCTATGATTTACTATATCCCTATGTTCATGTAGTGAAAGTTCCACTAGTGATTGCTTCTCAAAATGTATTCTCTCAAGATGTATATCAATCTCAAGCATTCTTTTCATATCTAGGATTATAAGGGAAGTACCTCATTTAGAGTATCGTTGAGTACTTTGCTCATTGTCCTAGAGTGCGTCTTCATCATTGATTTTAAAATTTCATGTTACATTATCTTTTGAGGACCATAACATCTTTAATGCACATAATTATCATGTTGTCTCACACACGTATCCTGTTCCTCAACATGGGTACATAGATAGTCTAGAGGCTTTCCCACCATGGAATCAGAAAACAAAAAACATTACAAAGAATGTAACCAATCAATAGTTATGGGTGCCAAGACTAAAATACGAGATTGTTTCCTTGGCATACATATTTGCTAAGGGTTGTAATTTACATAAGTATATGGGTCCAACACAAATACATTATCGAATGGTTAATGTTGATAATTGGGCTAATAATGGATACAATCACTAAATAGGTTTACTCATGACTTGATTTTTTGGGGTCATATACTATACTTTTTTATTATCTATTCCATGTGTTCTCTTTGATTCCTTTCCCTCGTTCATTGCAACTATATGCATTACTCAAAGCTACCTTCACATTGCCCGAATAAATAACTCGTTTTATTTCATGACTTATTTTTTTTCCTATTAAACCTGGTATAATGCAAAGCAATGCAAGTGTCCTTACTACAATTTTATTCATTTTTGACTAAAATTGCTTTTGCTTATTGATTGAGCTGCTATTAATGTTCTCCTTCTTATTGATCCTTTTTTATTATGCTTCTCCTAATTGACTTTTGCACTTATTTTGATCTCTTTACATATGACACTTGCCATTCATACAAACCACATTGTTTGGCTTCCCCAATGGAAGACATCCATCAAAAATATTATTTAAGCTAAGTAATTCCTAATCTCCCTTTGGCAAATAGTCAAGTAAATTTTCCTTATTAATTTAGGAGAGAAACAATCCTAAGTAGAAAAGCATTTACACTTTGTAGAAATAAATAACACCAAATACATTACACAATGTTTATCTTAGGAATGTCCTGTTGGAAAAAAAACAAACATATATAACTCTAAACTAATTGTATTCCAAGCCACAACAATGGTTATAATACAATTATAGGTTTAAGCCTTCACGAGGGGTCATACTAACAATAAATTTGGAGATATTCAATATAGAGTCAAGATCAAGTCCACAAGGTACACTTCATTTCTAAAATCATGGGTTAAATACACTATCAAATGGGTTAGTGTCTATGACTGGATGATGAGGGTATTCTCAAATGTTTTATAATTTTGTTAGCTAGTCCTTGTTTTCTTTTTCATTTATTGTAACTATAAAGATGACTCAAAACTACCTTCCATGGTGCATGAATAAACAACTCTTGAATTAATGATCTATCTCTTGCTTTCTATTTCCCATAGATTTAGGATGGTACAAAACAATGCGGGTGTCCTTAACTCACTTTTATTCATATTGACCAAAATAACAGTTGCTTTTGATGTTTTGGGTTTTACTTTGGCCTTTTTGATCAAGCTGCTATTGATGTTCTCCTTATTGATCTTTTATCTTTTTTGCATGATGTGCTTGGAAATTTGCTTATGCCTTGTTTATTATGCTTCTCCCAATTAATTTTCATACTGTTTATTATGCTATTCATACAAACCACATTTTTTGACTTCTCCACAAAGGCAACTATCGACACTATTATTCAAGCTACACATTTCTTATTCTCCCTCTTGATAACACATACATATTATTACATATCTACAACACGCCTACACTTTTATGTGCTTACATCTTACATGGTGTGATTTAACGTTGTTCTTACATGTTCTTTTATTTGTATGCCATTTCTTTTGTGATATTCTCGTGATTATATATTCCATGAAGTGAGATATAACATCTTTATTAATATGAGAGAAGAAGTGCTAAATAAAAAAGATTTAAACATTTTGTAGAAAGAAATAAACAATACGACACATTACACAATGTTTATCTTGAGAAAATCTTTTTGGAAAAAAATTTCAGCCTCTAAAACTTCAAACCAATTATATTGCTAGCAACAATAGTTACAATACAATCATAGGATCTAGCCTTCACATGATACCCTACTAACAATAAATTTGGAGATATATTGACAACATAATGGTACCTACAAATACATATGAAAATACCTCCATCCCAAGCATTCAATATATGGTTAGGATCAAGACCACAAATTACAAGTGGCTTTTAAAACCATGCGTTGAAGACCATGGGCTACATTAGGCACCCAAAACATGCACAAGATTCAATGCTCAAAATTAACGAACTTTGTTTTTCAACTTGGGCACTTCATGTTGGTCTTATTCACAATTTTTTGAAAACGCTCATTGATTTTCTTGTAGTTGACACTTGACTCCTTTTCTTTATGCTCTTTCTATAACAACTCTTACATAATGTACAAATTATCATAGTTGCATTTAATAGCTTCCATGACACTAAGTGTGACTTACAAATTACCTAATACAAACTACAAGTGAGACATAGTGCCACTCCAAGTGGGACACACCTATTATGTGGGTACAATAAAAAGAATATAAATTAATTAATAAATTAAACTTTAGGATTGTAATGTGTACTCCTAATATTCTCCTATTTTTCATACACTTTGCAAGAGGAAAAGAGAAACACCATCAAACTATGAACATCTATTAGGAGTTATGAGACCCATTGGTTCATTGCACCATTTGAATTTTTTTGTGATGATTATCTTTGTCAAAGCATCTACAATTACCAAAGTGTCAACCTTCTCTAGCATAACCCTCCATCCTTTGTTATGTTATGATCAAATTGATATTGAACATCAAGATGCTTTGTCTTTGTGTGAAAAGTTGGGTTCTTTTCCAAGTTGATGACACTTTGATTGTCATAGTAAAATGTAAGTGCTCCCTAACTTAACCCAACACCTGAAGACAATATTTGAAGTCAAATAGCCTTCTTAAAGGAAAAAGTAATTACTATGTAGTTTGCCTTTGTACTAGATAAAGCAATCACAACCCACCACTTATTTATCCAACTCACTACATGACTGCATAGACTAAACATATAACCACTAGTAGACTTCTTGTTGTCGACATTCTTTGCTTGAATTACCTTTCTAATAACGTAGAGTAATTTGAGGTACCTTATCCTTCCCAAGATTAGCCATGAAATGACTTAGTACTCTCACAGCTTGGGCGATGTCTAGTTTGGTGCACACCATAGCATACATGAAGTTCTCATGGCACTAGCATAAGAAACTTGAGTCATATCCTCCATCTCAATAGGCGTAGATGGACAATACTAAATTGATTACTTTGTTCCAATAGAATTCGGAATACTCATTGGTTTGCAATCTACCATTCTAAAATAGTACAAGACAAAGTCAACATACGTCTTTTGGTTTGTCGAGAGTTTTTAGTTAACTCTAGCTATACAAAAAGCTATGATTTCAACTCCCTAATCATATCTTTATTGCTACCAAAATAAATATACCATTGACATACAAATAAATAACAAAAACTGATCACAATAACACAGTGATATGATTTGGAACTCATAAATCACAACTTCGAATTAAACGAATCAAACTTTAGATACCATATTTTGGATAAATATTTAAAACCATCAAGAAATTTCTTTCAATTTACAATTCAAATACTCTTTACCCTTTATACGACATAGTACTTTGACTGTTTCATATAAGTTTCTTACTCCAAATCACGATGCGAAAAATACTCTTCACACCCATTTGCTTAATTTTAAAGTCAAAAGTTGCAACCATAGATTGTTGAAATATGATATTAATATAGAGTAGGAGGTATTATTTTCCGCGATGTGTCAAAATTATGATATTGCTATCGGGGATTCAAGCGAGTAATAGTTTCGAGTCGAAACTCATTGACCCATGTTTCATGGTAAGTGGTTCAACAAGAACCCATCTCATGCTATTGAATAGTCCACTTAGCACTCATTGCATCTAGGTGATGCTCCACCCAGTGAAGCAGTCCGTCAGGAGATGCCCCATCAGTGCTGCCTCCGGCTCAGCTTAGCGAGGAGTTTTCTCGAGAGGTTAAAGCCAGCAGTTATTACCGCACCACGGAAACCTTCGGCAAGTGTTGTGCCTTATGAACCATTCATAATAGAGAGCCCCTTTAGCTCATCAATTGATAAGTAGGAGGTCAATGGAGTTTGACCGGAAACTACAGTTGAATCGATGCTTAATATCATGATATTAATATATTAAATCATTAATAAATATTGTAGTGGCTACACTAAACAATTGCTGCTGGTTGATCAGTTTCCTCACTTGAAATTGAATCAATTATTGTATATATTATTCACCATTCAATAATATAATTCCTCATTGCTCTTTGAAATTAGTATACATCTATGTGCCTGTAAGTGAATTCTATGATTCAAAGAAGGTTAAAAAGCCTGTGAAGAGAAGGGGAAATATAGAGGCATTTAGAGGCTACTCTAAAGTGTGAAGTATTTGAAGGAATTCATGCAGGAAAAGACTTGCATGGAGGAGCCACTGGAACAAATCATACTAACTTCCACAAATAGCGCCCTTCTACTAGAAACACACATCAATCTTACTACAAATCATGAGGTGCACATTAATCATGTTACAAACCCTGGGATCATTGTTTTCATCTGCCGCCATTCAAAAAGATGTGAGGCAACATGAAAAGACTCAGCAAAATCATGATGCAAAGATGAGTATATGATTCGAAGGAAAATCCATACAAAAGATCCTGCAGACATTTAGGAGTTTGTTAAATACAACAATGGCGGAAGAAGAAACTCGCAACACTAGCAATATGTATCGACAGTGAATAATAGAAACAACATAAAAGAATTGTGAAACCCTAAATTGCATGGAAAAGATCACAGGAGGAAGGCACATGATCTGCTAGCAACCAAGCCTTCTGCTGCGAACTGCGCAAAGGTGCATTTTTTTAAACCCCTCTTTCATCAGAGGTTTTTTATGAAGATATAAGGGGAAATTTTGGGGCTTTTAGGAAAAACTTTAGCTTGAGTTTTTTTTTTTTTAAACAAAATGAATTATTTTTTAATTTCTTTTGCCCTGAAAGTCAAGTCAATGAAAAAAGTGCATAAATAATATAGTTTCCAGTCAAGAGCAAGTTAAAAACAATTATATTATATGACTTTTTTCATTTAAAATATATTTCAATAATAACAAATAAAAATTATAAGTTGTTTCTTTGTTACATTTCTTAATATCAATAATAACATTTGTTATAAAGTGTCTCTAATTCACATTTGTAAATAATGTTATGTCAAGCTATTACATAATAACATTTGTAACATTGATTTTGTAAAATTTTAAGAAGAAATAAGGGTGAAAATTTCACAAACAAAACTAAAACTACCAAAGAGGCTTGGAATCACCTAAAAATAGTATATGATTCCAAAAATTCATAATCAAATTCTTCATTTGTAGTGTCAACTACATTGTTTGTAATACAAAGTGGTGTCTTTTTTTGGTTTTTCAAAAGAGTTGTAGAGATTAAGACATGATTGCAAATGTCAGGGAAAATTGTGTCAAATGATTGTCTTGTACACAATGTCTTGAGAGCATTGCCCCTACCTTTTGTGTGTTTGTCACATCTCAATGTGGCTAACAAAAATTCATTTTTTTAAGTTGGTGAATTTGCTTCAACAAGAAGAGGAAATTCATGGTGAAATATTGACTCCCCAAATAATGAGGCCCTCATATCTCAGTAGAAAGGAAATAAATCTAAATGTCAAAGTGGTCCATCAAGTTCATCAAAATTCTAACAAGAAAACTTATATACAAAAAAAGTCTCATTTGTGGGAAGAAGGGACACAATCTCTAAGAATGCTAGTACCTTTTTTTGTTGGTAGTGAATCTAGCTAGTAAAGGCCACTAAAGCATTCTTAGGGGGAGAAGAAGAAGAATCTCTATTGGAAAAAAAAACATATCTAGTAGGATGGTTGCGTCTACAAGTGATTTTAATGAAAAATATATTTTATTTTCTGCAGAGTCTCAAACTACTTCTTACAACCCTATCTTGTATGTTGATTTTGGTGCATCTAGACACATGAAAGTAGAACAAGATTGGTTTTACAACCTCATCCCAACCACTTCATATGGGCAAGTTTCCCTTGGTGATGATACTTTCTATAAATTGCAAGGTATTCCAGGGATATTTCTTTTTCATTTAAGACTTGTAAGTGCAAACTTACAAAGGTTCTCTATGTTCCAAGGATCATGAAGAAACTCTTATCAGTAAGTTAGTTGCCAAAGTATAGCTTGAGTTTGACTAGCATAATGGTGAGAACATTTGTTTGACTCAAAACAAGACTCACAATGGGGTAGTTTTTGCTTGTGCCTCTGGGGTCAAAAAATATTTTGATTGATTGATTCACTCATGTAAAGAAGACCCTTATAATAAAATCCAATCCATCTAATTGCCATTTAGCATAGAAAATTTGGTCATCTTAATTTGGGCTACCTTCTTGAAAATTGAGTAATAGAGAGATGGTACAAGGACTTCACCACATGAAGAAAATATAAGTTATTTACTCCAATTATCTTTTTAGGTAGCAAAATTAGGTTCCTTTTCCTACTAAAAATACATGAGCTTTGGGTCCTTTGTATTTGGTGCATACCAATATGTGCGGCATGACAAACAATCATAATTATGGTTATTATTTTCTTTTTGTGTGACTTTAAAAAAAATGTGGGTCTATTACCTGACTCACAAAGATCAATATTTTAAAAATTTCAAGCCATTTTAAGCCCTTGCAGAATGGTCATCGAGTCACTCCCTCAAGACCATTTAATCAGATTAAGAGGAAAATAATAAGTAAAACTCCTTTCAACATGGCATCAAAAATTAGTCAACCGCTACAAACACACATCAACAAAATGGTGTTGCTAAGAGGCATGCTCATATTATTATAGAAATGGCGAGATGTATGTTAAATGATGCAAATATGGCTCCTACATTCTAGGTTGAAGCAATTCATATAGTTGTGTACTTGTTGAATTAGACACCCACCAAAGTTCTTGAAAATATAACTTGTAGAAACATGGATTGAGAAGAAGCACTCAATTTCACATTCAAGAGTGTTTGAATATACAACCTTCATGCACATCCCCAAGGTGCAAATGCCAAAATTGGATGAAAAATCCTTAAATATATTTTTCTTGGGTACACTATAGAGTTGAAGGATACGGGCTTAGGGACTTGGCTACAAGGAAGGTGTAAATTATTAGGGATGTCTTTTATAAGGAAAAATGATGCAACACCTTTTCCTCACCATCACCTGTTAATCACCAAACACCTAGAATTATTGAGCTTGAAGATGAGGTACTTGATGAACCTCACCATGGAGAAAAAATAGGTGAAGAAGCATGAGAAGAAACTTTATCTCTAATGGACCAATTTCCACCCTATTTCCACCTCAATCCTCACTTTTGTGTATAAAAATATTGCTAAGTGTTATTATACGATAATGAAAGATGCAAAGGTAGATGTAGTTGCAGATTTAAGTCTACCTCTAAGCCAAATACTTGCAACAATATTTAGAAATTTGAAGTAGAATTAGTGTAGCATACTCTTAAGTCACTATATTGGAAAGATGCCATGGATGTAGAATATTAGATGTTACTATGGAATAATATCTAGGAACTTGTTGAACTTTCACTAGGGACAAAAGCTATTAGGTGCAACTGGGTCTTCAAAATCAAAGACAAGGAAAATGGTAGTATCAACAAGTACAAAGTCCAACTTGTGGCTAAGGGTTATGGTCAGAAAGAAGGCATTAACTATGATGAAATCTTTTCACATACTACAAATATCAAGACTATCCAAATGGTTCTGGCCATGGTAGCAAATTTTGATTGACAAGTTCATTAGATGACTCAAGAGTTCCTTTTTCAATG